>CABEEJ010004122.1:0-35491 GCA_901482245.1 Timema douglasi
TTATGTCCATCAAATTCCAGGGGACTTAAAACCAAGAACCCAAGCTTTCTATACCTTTGTAGTAGCTTATAGGTAATAATCTGTATATATTTATTTGTCCTTTATGAGTGAATGAAAGACGTAAAAATATCATAAGATGTGTGATTATATTATGTATTAATTAAGACAGTTTAAGATATATTTAGGTTTTTGTTATATGTCTTAGTTATTATTTAATTACTACTTCAACTGTCATTTATTGAATATTTGAAGTTTTTCAGCTAGAGCATAAATAAGGTCAAGATTTAATTGAAACATAGTTTTCTTATTATGATTATAAACAAGCGCTCCGGATGATTACTAATACCAGTGTTTAAAAACTAATATTTTTATATTTTTAATATACATATGTACGTTTTAATATCGTACTTTAACTAGCTTAGGTCCTTAATAACACGGAATTAGCGTTTTATTTGGTTATAAGTACATCAATAAAACTTAAAATTTTGTGTGTATAATTTATTGGTAGATAAATCATTCAATTTGGATGCCTTATATATATATAAGGCATCCAAATTGAATGATTTATATATATATAAATAAATGAATATGCACGTCTGGGCTACATCCCTCGTAGCCCAGTAAATGAAATATTATCCAGTACTAACGTACCGTTGTCCATGGGACGTACTAATGTACTAATAGTACATCTTTTCTGTGGAGGCTCTTTCCATGTCCCGATGAGATGAGGTGATATCGATGGTACCAGCCGGGAATCGAACCCGGGACCCCTCTGTTCTTAGACATGTGCACTGACCACCATACCACGGGGCCGGTCGTCTTATATTTAACAAATTATTATATAAAAAAATTAAATACACACAGGATTAATATTTGTTTTTACATAAATGCAATGAAAATGTAAAATATAATTTTAAACAAGAAGAATGTTTTTAGAAAATACATTTTTTTTTGTGGCTGAATATGATAACTTTTACAATATTATATTATACTATCTATCAGACGTACAGTAGCCCCATGTCTTTTTTGGTGCTGACTGACGGCTCACAGCTGACTTCTGACAGTCAATATTTAGGTATATACCTAAATGTTGACTGTCAGAAGTGACAGCTGCTAAACACATGTTTTTGCAGATCATCTGGTTCGGTGTAGGGATATATAATTTGGTATGGAAACTTTTTAAAGCTGTTAGCTGTGAGCTGTCAGTCAACATCAAAGAAGCCATGGGACTACTGTAGCAGGTGCAGTTCATATGATCTGACGTATGGATACATTACGGTAGATTGTTCTAAGTGTATTTATGTTCTGCCCGTTCACAGGGTGTCCGAGTATTTGATGGGAGACTTGGACAGCAACTTTCCTTTGTCTGCTTCAGTAACGAGCAAAACGAAGGTAGGCTTATGCTTCATTCACAAGCTCGCCGAAAATAGAGATTAAGGGGTGGAGCAATCCACACGCTAGCAGAACCATGATGCTTTGCAACGCAAACTAGTAACAGAGGATATCCGACATTTCTTACTTTCAAGTGGATAAACATGTCTCTAGTTAATATCACGACGAATGTTTTCAAATTATTACGTTGTATTGTGAAACAAATCAACACACAAAGATACCCGCCTAGGTGGCGTAGTTGGCTAACGCGCTAGTTTCGTGTTGAGATAGACTGCCGAGGACGGGGAGATCCAGGTTAGAATCACGCATGGGTGAATTGGGGCGGTTTTACTTAAATGATTTTCCACTCTCCTTCCACGCAAATGCAGCTTCACTTCTTCTAAATTCATCATTCCCAGTTCCTAACCAATTTGCGTAATTAGTATTTAAGCGTATAACCCGGACGGGTAGTAAGACGTGGTGCTAAACAAAATAAACACACAACGAAAACCACACATGCTTTCCATTTAACAAGTTATTTCAATAATAATAATACTACTAATAATAATACTTAGCACCACGTCTTACTACCCGTTCCGATTGTACGCTTAAGTACTAATTACGCTAATGGGTTAAGAATTGGGAGGGTTGAGTATAAAGGAAGTGAACCCTCATTTGCGTGGAGAGAGAGTAGGAAACCATTTAGGAAAAAACACCCCCATTTCCCCCGAACCTCAATCGCCCCCTGCTCGGCAGTCTAGCTCAACACAAAACTAGCGCGTTAGCTAATTTTACCACCGAGGTGGGTAAGCGAGTTATTTCAAATCTCTTCGCAACAGTAGATGCAGATGAAAGGTTTTAGAGCTTGAATTTATGATGAATCCGTTTTATGTGAACTAGAACACAAAAAAGTCAATTTTAAAATTATGTCTAACCCCATATCAGTGTGTCTACTTGCCTGTCCCTAGTCATATATCTGAAACGGTTTTATGGATTTTGTTCAAAATTTATATGTAAATGTTATTTATACATATCTCAAGATTTTTTTGGTTTAATTTGACACTATCCCTCAAATTAAAGGTAGTTAACTGATGAGTGATATTTTTGAATTCCAGATTTTTCATCAATACATTTAAAGATTTTGATTAAAATGGATATAAAGGGAGTATATTTTGATCTACAAAATAACATTGTATATTTGGTGTTTGAGTTAAGATTCGTTTAAGGGTTACTTGATACTTGATGAGGGATTTTTGAAAATTCGAAATTTATTAAAAATATATTTAGACTAATTTGTTTAAATATATATATATATATATATATATAAAGGGTGTTTATTGTAATTAACAATGTGATATGGTCCCACACCTTAGTTCAGTCGGTAGCATATCCGTCTACTGGGATAAGGGTCTGAGTTCAATTCCTAGCATGTCCGAAAAGGTTATCATTGATGAAGTGTAGGTTTCCCATTGTACAGTGGTGAATCAACAGCTGAGAACTGATTGTCGTGTCTGTTCTATATTTAAGTTAGTTCATAAGTCGTGTACTGATATAATCAATAGGTTCAGAAAGTGCACGTTAAATACCTCAATTAAATTAAAGAGCAAAATAAAAAGTTGATGACATGCTTTATTTATTTTTAGGAATACTTACTTAAGGGTAGTGTAATGAAATAATATTTTTTATAATTTTGTTTCAAATTATGATATACTATATGAGAAAGTTTGTGCGATTCTATCGTTCCATTTTATTTAATATTTTAGACTTACTGAGAACCAAATCATGACCAAATCTAATCCTATATGAACGAATGTTTATTATTTTGGTAGTCATGCGAGAACCTGGCGCAGGATCCACCACCCCCGGTGGGTCCAAGGAGGGACAAGACCCCTAAAAAATCCACTCCTGAAAAGATAGATGACTCTTTGATCAGGACAGAGCAGGGAGTCGATTACGCTCTCTCTAGGGCCAAGTGTTTGGCTAGATACATCAAGGACGTGATGACTTATATCGAGAATAGGTCACACCTGGACATCGAATACACCAAGAACTTGATCAAGCTTGCCCAGACGGTCAAATCCGTCTTTAAAGAAGAGGTACGTAAGAAAGACACACATTTCCTTTCTGTTTCAATGATATCATTTATTTGCAGTGGAGTAAGAGTGGAGGTAGCCAGGTGTGGACTGGGAGATATCCTTGTAGCCAGGGGTGGACTGGGAGATATCCTTGTAGACAGGGGTGGACTGGGAGATATCCTTGTAGCCAGGGGTGGACTGGGAGATATCCTTCTAGACAAGGGTGGACTGGTAGATATTCTTGTAGCCAGGTGTGGACTGGGAGATATCCTTGTAGCCAGGGGTGGACTGGTAGATATTCTTGTAGACAGGGGTGGACTGGGAGATATCCTTGTATTCAAGGGTGGACTGGAACACTGGGAGATATAAATTTAAATGTAGATATTTATAAATTAAAAATTTACTTTTCATATATTATTTTTCTGGCACAACTTCTTAATATAATTTCAGGCTATACGCCTCTGTGCGAATTACTTTAATGTGTTAGGGATAAGGAATGTTTAATTTAGATGAAGTATACCCAAATTGGGGTGGAGGTAGAGGGGAAAACAATTTAGGAATTTAAGAAATAACACGCTCAGTACACCTGACAGGGATCAAACTCCTATCTCCCAATCATTAGCGGTCTAATCTATTAATAGAGTGACACCTTAGATCCATGTGGCCACTGAAGTGAGCCCAGACAATATAATATGTATGTATATATTTAAATAACATAATCATATTAAATATTTATTTTTGCTCCAGTTTTACTAATATTTTATATATATTTCATTTCCAACACAAATAACCAAGCTATCTTGAAATAGACAAGTCTGGTGAAAGTATATTGTTATATTTGACTGATTTCAGAGTAACTTGCCTTTGCATTCCATTTACGCTAAAGCTCTGGATCATGATCTGGAAAACAGTCATTCAAACCAAGTGACTTGTAGCCTTCTCCTGGGCAACAAATTCCTCGAGGTAGGACGATCAAACTAAAAAAACAAATGGCTTTCATTCTTCTATTGCACAGCTTATTGAAGGAGGTAAGTTAATAAAACAATCAAACAAAGTTACTTGAAGAATTCAATTACACTACTTATTGAAAGAGGTAAGATAATAAAAGAGTCAAACAGAATTACTTGAAGACTTATATTCCACAACTTATTGAAGGAGGTAAGCTAATATTATTATTATTAGCATCACATCTTACTACCCGTTCGGGTTATACGCACTTACGCTAATGTGTAATGGTAGGGTGATTGTGATATGAAATGGAGGACCTACAGTTATAACGTGGAATCCGAACCACGGTGGAGGCCTGGCATTACCCACATTCACAAGATGTCTTGTCAGAAGTGAAGGAAGGGTTTGGTAAGCTAATAAAAGAGTCAAACAGAGTTACTTGAAGACTTATATTCCACAACTTATTGAAGGAGGTAGACTCAAAACACAATCAAACTAAATTACTAAAATAATTGTATAAAAAATTATCTAATGGATTTAAAACAATAAAAAGGCTTTAATATGCTGTTTTAATTAAATAATTAAATGTATGGCAGGCCTTAAGATCATCCTCAATTGCAAACTTATCTTCAAAATAATAATATTTGGAATTTACACATCCAAAATGGTAAAAGAAATAACATCTGAGATTTTTCCTAGATTTTTCCTGTGGGTGCTTATTTGCTAAAGCTAAAATATAAACTCTCTTCAGCTTTATAAAAATGTGATTATAATACATGGGAATGGTACACGAGTATGCTTGCAGTAAGACTGGCAACATTCTATCAATTAAAAAAAACTCGAATTATAGCTGCTAACTGTTTAACTTAAAGGAGTCATCAATAAATCACATAACTCTTTTATCTTACCTTTTTTGCCCCCACAGCTCCACATGTAACACCAAGTAGACGTTTAACCTAACCCCCTCTTCCCTCCAAACTGTATTATGTCATTATTAAATAAGGAAGCTTTTGTGACACTAAAAGAAGGACTCACATTTAATACTACTCAGACTCTGAAGTTATCTATAAATATGTTTACTAACGTGTAAACATGAAAAATAATATTATTTTATCAGCATTAAAATTTTATAAGATCTGTGTAACGTAACACTATGATGTACCCCACATCTAACATTATGTAGGTATTAGAGCACACCATGTAACACCATGTAGACATTAGAGCTCCTCCATATAACACCATGTAGATATTAGAGCACCCATGTAACACCATATAGATATTAGAGCTCCCTCTATTCCTCTCTATAGTGTTACGTGGTTTACGAATGAATAGATGACTAACAGGTTATGAGTAATACTAGTAAATAACCCACTTCGGTGGCCAGCTGGTCTAAGGCGCTACTCTCACCATAGACAAGACTTTTGATGACGGGGAGATCAAGGTTCGAATCTTGGTCAGGTATACTGAGGCTGGTTTTCAATAATTGTTTTCCACACTCCCTCCACGCTAATGCGGGTATATTTTCTATAAATATAACCTTTCTAATCACTAAAACCATTAGCGTAATTAGTAAAAAACCCGAACTTGTAGTAAGACTCGGTGCTTAAAAAACTACAAATACACCACTAAATTTTAGTATTGCTTTTTTTCTTTTCGATCCTTGCTCTTCATTGGCTAAACGTTTGTTAAGTCGTAGAAAAGTATTGGGTAGATAGCAAGATTGTTAAAATGAAAACTCTATTCACACCTTAGTTTTATAATAATGTGTTACCATCTTAAAACCCATAAGCTCCGATTTGGATCAATCCAATTTGTAAGAACTCCCCACGAGCTAGGGACATGGAGCTAATGTAGTGTTTTTACTTCCTTCTCAGCCATTGAGTCTGCGTCGAGCCGAGCATGAGAAGACACGACGTCGAATTAAAGACATGTGGCACAGCGAGGTGATGTGCATGCGTGAATCGGTGTCGAGTATGAAGAGAGCGCAGGATATGTACGTGCAGAGGCAAGAGGATCTACAACGGTTTAAAGAGAGGGCTCAAAGAACACCGGCAGATGTCAGTGAGCAAGGCAAACAAGAGAGGAGGCAGAAAGAGGAAGAACTTCTAGGGAAGGTGCATAACTCTGATGAAATATTTTTATTGGACGAGAGATTTTAGTGTGAGCCTATCTGATCATATCCACCTTCTACCGTTAAAAGTACCAGGAGCCGATCTGATCAGCTCCAACTCCTACCGTTAAAAGTACCAGGAGCCGATCTGATCAGCTCCACCTTCTACCGTTTAAATTACCAGGAGCCGATCTGATCAGCTCCACCTTCTACCGTTAAAAGTACTAAGAGCTTATCTGATCAGCTCCACCTTCTACCGTTAAAAATACTAAGAGCTTATCTGATCAGCTCCACCTTTTACCGTTAAAAGTACCAGGAGCCTATCTGATCAGCTCCACCTTCTACCGTTAAAAGTACCAAGAGCCGATCGGATCAGCTCAACCTTCCACCGTTAAAAAGGTCAGAGACGATGAAATCGATTTTCCAAATTTGCTCTAGTTCTGATGTTATCCGATATTTATGGCGGGAGTGTATTATTTCACTGGAATTAGAATAATTCTCTCTATTATAGAACAGTTACACGCAGATAGAAATAATAAAACAATCTGAAAAATCTTATCAAATGTAAATTTTTGGTGATTTTTTTTCGTACAAACTCACATAAATAATGAAAAAGAAGTGACACTCTTCGCAGACAAACTCTACACAAACAGATCTGGAATAGGCCGTGGTACTAAAAGGGTTAGGTTTTTTTATTTATTTATTTTATTTATATTTTTTCTTCCAACCCTTTGTTTAGGCGCAGAATGCCGAGACTAGCTACAAGAGATTGTTGAATTCTGCTAATGAGCGTCACATTCATCTTGAGAAAGTTAAACTTGAGGTCTTGCAACAGATTCGGGAACTAATCGTCCAGAGTGACCAGGTCATCAAAGATACGACCGTCACCTATTTTCAGATGCAGCACACGCTTACTACGCCCATTCCTATGCAGGTAACAGGACTGGGAGCTTAACGACACAGTACAGGTGTGGCCGAAACGTTTAGACGGTTAGTAGATTGAAAAATAACACTTTAATTGAAAAGTAAATATTCACTTACTTACTTACTCTATGGCATTAGGAACTCGAAAGCTCATTACCGCACTCACAAAAGTATGCCACTTATTCCTATCTTGAGCTAATTATAGCCAGTCTATCTCATTGCACCCTATATCCCTCAGGTCTATCCAAATGTTATCTTCCCATTTGCGTCTAGGTCTTCCCAGTGGTCTCTTCCCATTGGGTTTGCCACTCAACAACTTGAACGCGGTTCTAGTTTCTCCCATTAGCGCTGTATGTCCTGCCCACCGTAACCTGCAAGATGTTACTACCCTAACAATGTCTGGTGTTGAGTACAGAGTATGCAGCTCATCGTTATGTAGCTTCCTCCTCTACCCACTATCTTCATCCATTTTTGGACCAAATATCTTCCTAAGCACTCTGTTTTCGTCATATAAGGTAAGACGCCACGTTTCGCACCCATAGAAAACAACCGGTAAAGTTACAGATTTGTATAGTTTTACTATTCCATGCCTTTACCAAAGTAGTCCCCGCCCGAAGATCCAAATGAGGGGCTATTTTATCTCCGGAATATCTTACTCCAGGGACAGCTATAGCATACTTTTTAGTGTTTCTTGATTAAATGTTTTTACGGTGAGATCTCATCATGCCCAAGTCCGACACCCAAGCTGGAGGACCACCCCTATCGGTTATCCGCGACTGATTATTCAATATATTTGCTGCTACCCTTCATATCTGAAGGCCGTATAATCTATATGCCACCTGAGGACGCGATATACCATGGATGATAGGGACCCACGAACGAAATATTCACTAGCTAGATAAAAGCAAACTACTTAATACATTTTTTCACTTTTTGAAGATAATGTGACTCAGGTGAGCTCTACCGGACGTCAGACAAACCTCAGAACGTTGTACATCACTTTCCTCAACATAGATAGTTTAATTGTCCCCCCCCCTCCCCCCATCCTTGTAGATACAATTATGTCATGATTTTAATATTAAATTGCAAATTTTGGGACTTGGGCAACTCGTAGAAAGTTGGAAAATGGACCTATTTCAGATCTTAAGCTCAGGGGCTGGGGTGGAATAAAAGTTTTCCTCTAATGTGCTTTTAATTTCCATAAAAGATCCTTTAATTTCGCCCCTGTAGAGAACGTGACATCAGGGCCCAAACCTATCTATACCTGGACTTGGACCCAAGTAACAAACGGTATGTGATAATTCTTTTTCTAAAATAAATCCTTTCTTCCTGAATTATACCACACACGCCAAGCCGTGCTTTTAGTGTAAGAGTTTAGGAATAAGGACGGCCTCAGTATTTGCGTGGAAGGATAATGGGAAACTATTTAATAAAAAAAGATATCCATGTGAAACTTTAGAAGGATTTGAAATATTAATCTTCCCACTATCAGCCAACCAGACTAGAGTAATTTGATGTTTATCTTACTGGCCCAAAAATGTGAGCTAAGAGATTAAAAAATAAAACTGTTATATATAAAAGCTTCTTTGGTGGTCGCATGGTCTAAGGCGCTACTCTATTTATGCGTGTCTGGGCTACATCTCTCATAGCCCAGTTTGTAAAAATATTATCCAGTACTAATGTACTGTTGTCCAGGGGACGTACTAATGTACTAATAGTACATCCTTTCCGTGGAGAATCTTTACATGTCCTGATGGGATGAGGTGATGGTGATAGTGAGTATGAGGGTGTGGAACCAGTGAAAACTCTTAAACCTAACTTAAACCTAATTAACCAAACCCTGGTGACCAATACACACAGAATGCTAAGCTAAGCTATGCTATGCTATGCTTTTAACTCCAGAATTCAGTGTTGTTTCTTTCTGGTCTGATTCAATGAAGTTTAGCTATGATTGCGTTCTCCAAAATGTCTTGTTTGAGTTCAGGTGATAGTACTGAGGAAGAAAAGATGCTGCTGTTAGCAGTTGTTTTGGAAGCTGAAGATAATTTAGGAAGTGGAGGTTTGACTTGTTCAATTAACGCTTCCATTTTAATGTAAACACATTTATTAAATATAAAACCTGAATAGAATATTACTTAAATACACGTGAAACCAACTGAAAACTAAACTTCAACACTTCTTTAGTTATTTTCACCAAACCAGCATTGTGTATGTTCAACACGGAGCCCAAGTTGTGTTATGCGAATGCGCAACGTAAGATGGCTCAAGACGGGAGATAGAAAAATTGCCCAGCCAGCAATCGGAAAAAACATAGCGCGGAGTAGCAAGGCTTAGCTTAGCTTTCTGTGTGAACCAGCACATTTAAATATATGGTCTACTATTTTTCTAAAGAGTTATCGGAGTAAATCTTAGCTTAGCTTACGTTCTGAGTATATCGGCCATCACTCCCATGGTGGGTAAATGACCCATGTTACCAGCCAGCTGCGAATCGTAATCCAGGACCTCTAGACTCAAAACCAGTTGCACTGACCACTACACTAAGAGGCCGGTCAGCTCATATACTGAAGTGAGACTTGTCTGTTCTGTGAAGTACCAGACATTGTTTGAGAGCAGTCGCCTGTATGAGTCTGGCTCGCAGTACTTGGAGTTCGTGATACGTCTTCCTCAACCCGAACGTCCACCAAAGGACGTGAACGTGCCAGCTAGACCGCCCTTCAAGTTCCAGCCCTACACTGCAGAGACCGCAGCGCGTTACCAGGAGAGGAAGTCCTCAGAATCAAATATATATGAAGAAATACTTCCAGGTATTTGAAAATGTATTCAACTTTGTAAGATATTAGTTTTGAACTCTCACAATTGGAGTCAGTAACGAGGCGTGAATATAATGAAAGTGCTACTAGTCGCAGTTTAATTCTATCAGAAAGAATCTTATCTGACATATAGAAAAGTTACTAGATTTTATTTCCCGTATCCATACGTCAAGTCATGTTATCTGTTTTTGATATCAATACCTATAAAATGACATCAGTAAAATAGTAAAATGTTATTAACTTTGGCTGCGAATTTTATTTTTAATAACTACTAAAAAATCTTTTGGTATGAAAATTGGACTGTACGATTATCGAAGATTACCAACTCTTACCCATTACAAATATTTTTAAGTTATGACTTTAAAAAGCTGTTTGTCTTTGTAAATGTAAAAAAAAACTAGGAATAATTAAAAAAAATATCTATTTATCGGCCAATTAAGACATACAAACTGGATAAAGAAATTAATGCAAATAAAAATATCTGAATGTATGAGAATAGTTTTAAAACCAGCCCATTTCTTGGACCGACGGCGACGTAAAGAAGTGGAGTAAATAGGCTTTAGTGTGATCGGTGGCTCGGCCGCGTGCCTTTACCTGCAGCATAGTGGTAGCAGACTGCCTTGTTCTCGCGCTTTCTCTATGTACTGTATATGGTGAAACATTACACATGCGCAGATCTGAGCTCTCAACAGACGCTGTGTCCAGTCTCGTTTCTGATAACTCTTGAGCTTCGGCATTCCATCTAGGGATCTAAGTGTGAGTGTAGACTGTAGAGCATATTCCCGTTGTATGAATTGACCGTCACATTTTAAAATAAAACCTGTCATATTATTTATAATTACTATCAATACTATGAAGTCTCACTCCTGATTAGGTCTGATTCAAACAGTCTCATGATCAGCCCTTCATTTACTCTTAAGGGTATCAAACTTACCTTAGATTATTCCACTATGGAGTATCTTATAAGATAGGGTTATATATATCAAAGAAAGACTGCTAGCTTTCACGGTAGATGAAGTGTACAATGAAAACAATATGGTGGGTTTGAGATTATTGTAACATTTTAAATTATATTTAGGTAAAAAAAAATTGATCTTTCATATAAATCCTTGAAAAATGTTAGTGCAAATATATTTTTTTCTTATAAGTAGCTTACACGCAATTACAAATTAAATACCTCAGATAAAAATTCATGATGATTTAAATGGAGCTTCAAGTAATATATTATTAAATTTGGCCTGTATTTTAAAAGGCAATTTAATCCTTATTCTTATTCTTATTAGCATCGCGTCTTACTATAATTTCGGGTTATACACACTTACGCTAATGTGTAATGGTAGGGTGATTGTGAGATGAAATGGAGGATCTACAATTTAACGTGGGATCCGAACCACGGTGGAGGCCTGGCATTCCCCACATTCACAAGTTGTGATTAATACACGTCTTGTCAAAGTGAAGGAAGGGTTTGGTAATCAGATAAATCTGTTCCGAGACTGAGGATTGAAACCCGGACCTCCAGCACAGAAGTCTGACACCTTACCCTTAAACCACCAGCTCACTGCCATTTAATCGTAATTCCTGTTTGCATATATATATATATATATATATCAATAGACACCACGTGTGGTAAATAGTAAATAAATGGTATGGTGTACCACATATACGTTAGCACACACTTACATATTAAATATGTGGACATTTACATTAAACTCTTAAGTTATATGAAACAGAAAAATAAACATTGTTTCAGTAACATAATATGGAGAAGTAATCGAACTGCCGATAAAGAGGTGATCAAGGTTCAAATCTCGACCGGACGTACTGATTTTTTTTCTTGTTCTTTTTAAAAAATGTTTTCCCACTCTCCTTCCATGCAAATGCAGGTACACTTCTTATAAACATAGCCTTCCTAATCCTAACACTGTTAGTGTAATTAATACACAGGTTTATAACACGAACAGGTAGCAAACGGGTGACCTGTTGATCTAGGGGTAAGGTGTTGGTCCGGGGTACTAAAAATACAAACCTACGCCCACATTAATCTGTAGAAAAGAGATCCTATAGAGGTCCGTCAAATTAACATCAACACTTTTGCCACGCGTGACATCACATACGGAATAACATGGTCTTTTGTGCTCAGGCAAGTCTAAGGAAGTCCCCATTAAGATCTGGTCTTCTCACGGAGGGAGTGACAGTGACAGTATTTGCAGCAATCACAGTCACGACACGTCACCGGTTCGTTACCGGAGATACCTGGGAGCTTCCAGAAAGATCTTGAATGCTTCTTCCGGGGATGAACTAGACAACGACGGAGGTGAGGTATATTGGATACCGGTACGTCTCTCGATTGATGGGCGAGCCATTTTTGCTTCGTATTCCATAACAATCGACGTTGATAATTTCATAATAAATCAGTCTAAAGATAACGCCAATTCATTGGTTACGGTTGGGATTGAGGATAGAAAAACACAATTTAGAATCCCATTTAAAGGTCCATTGGTCGGGGTTCGAACACTAACTCTTCATCAAAGGCAACGAATCACAATGCGAATCTAACGACTTAAAAAGCTCTGCCTCTGTTGAAAGTATACAAACTAAAGGTATTTAAACATCAACTTTAACTGATGAACAATCATTATTTTATTAAATGACATATTTTACACATCACATCTTCGTTAGTATTTTTAACAGAGGAATTACCTTCTCTGCATTGTTTCTGTGTTTACCTTTGTAACCATTTGAGTCTTCAGACTCTCTCCCTAGATACCTAGCTTGTATTCGTCTTTATGAACTGACTTCATTCATATATGATATTTTACTTTCATGTATACTTACCTGTGAGCAGATTATATTCGCTATTACTAGCTTAGTTCTAGATAGATTTCCATTCTATTCGCATTAACTTCTTGTGCAGTGAACAGTTAATTTGGCTATCATATCTCTAAAGAACTTAATTTTTGAATTTAATACTATTTTATGTCACACAGAAGCGTTTGTATTCATATAATTTTATAGTTATGTCAATAGATATCATACATTTAGAAAACTAGTCTTAACGTAACTAGGTTTTAAATGAATAACATCCATTACACTAAGATTTGAGATATCGATTGGATATCAACTGTTTCAAATGTTGTTCTAGAATGCAGTTTTATGATATCTGGAGGGAACCAAAAGCCACGCATGTCCAAAGCTGCAGAAACACACAACTTTCGGAAATTGAAGACACCTTCCCGATGCAGGGAGTGTGATTCTTATGTTTATTTTCAAGGATTAGAATGCAATGAGGTAGGTTTAAGTACAAATGCTACATTACTTACTGGTACATTCTTACTGTCTTAGTTTTTAACTCTTGGGCAGATTTCAAATAGAAACATAAAATGAAAGAGTGTTTTAAGAAATATTGTTTTGAGAAATCAAGCGAATATAATTCATTACTTTATTTTGAATGCATATGATTCTTATTTGTGTATGGCTATCAAATTAATGGTTTTAAAGAGGCTAAAGTGGCCTATAATATGTTTTGTGTAAGTGATTATTATGTATCAGTTAATTTGATGACAAATTGATACAAATGATTATACGTGGATAAATATTGAATTTAAATTGGTAAAGTTGAAAGTATAGTACAAAGAAGTTTTACTTAGTTAACTCAGGTTTAAATGATTTAGGCTTTTAACTTTAACATATATATCTAATATGTCTGTCTGTTTAGCACCCTGCTAATGTCCATCACGCTATCAAGTAATGTATATATCTAATAATAATGTATAATTTCCAATATAAGTCCCAGAGATACGTCTGGGGGGCGGGCGCGAGAGGGGGGGGGGGCTGAAGGTCTGGGGTTTAGGTTAGTGGTATAAATAATTTTAATTAGCCTATACGTTAAGTGAACCTTTGAGTAGTTCCCATGTGAAGTTTCAGCTCAATAATTCTAGTAGTTTTTAGTGAAAGGGTGAAGTATTTTATAGCACCTGACACAATGACAGAGTGATTACTTTATTTTATAGGGTCTAGTATAGTCTTAGATATGTATGAGAAATCAAGTGTCCACCAAATCTACAATTTAAATTATTAACTACCAGCAATATATATTTTTATATTATGATTATTTAAATATCGCTTAGAAATCTTCAGTAATAAGTAAGTATTATATGTAGAAAATATTTATAATAAAATGTTTTGATTTTTTTCTATGTTAGATAAAAACAATAACTATTAAAATCAAATTTAAATCAATTGTATACAATTTTATTGGTGAAGTTTTTGCCAATATATAAAATTGTGACTGGGCGAGTTTATTAATTAGAACAAATGACTAAAACAAGGTCTGATTAGTTTTAATTGAATAAAACGGAATAATGTTTTAGTCATAAAATGAAACTTATTGGTAGGCTTTAAATTTAGAAAATATAAACTAGTAAAATTATCTATTCATCTTAATCTAAAATTATCTGAAGACAAAACAAAATTATAGACATATCCACAAGAAGATTATGAATTGTGTAAAAATCTATCAAAATTATTTAAAACATAATTTCTCGTGAACTGTGTTAAAAATATTATTTTTAAAATAATGTTTCACTTAACTGCAGCATCTTAATACACTAGACCTAATAATGTATGGACAATATTTATAAATATCAAACTAGATATTACGTCTTGGCAAGGATTCGAACGGTAGATATTAAAGTTCATGCGTTTGAATGTCATTGACTTCTAATGTGTTCAAAATTGTATTTTCTTGCGCAGTGTACCCTGATCTGTCACAAAAAGTGCCTGGAAAGTCTTACCATCCAGTGCGGACACCGGAAGCTGCCCCCGAAGATGACAACGTTCGGTGTGGATCTTGGTCAACACCTTTCAGAGACCGGAGCGCTAGTTCCACATATAGTCATAAAGTGCATTGACGAGATTGATGAAAGGGGAATACTTCACAAGGTCTGAGAAACAATCCCGATATTAGTTCTAAGATATCGCCGTATTGCCTCCGGACCTTTTAGTCCACTTAGCTACTCAAGTGTGAACTTGTGAATGTGTGGAATGCCACGCCTACACCGTGGTTCGGATCCCACGTTAAACTGTAGGTCCTCCATTTCATCTCACAATCACCCTACCGTTACACATTAGCGTAAGTGCGTATAACGCGAACGGGTAGAAGCCGCGGTGATAATAACAATAACAACACTCAAGGTTGATGGGACTGTTTGGTGATTTAGGTCACTAACTGGTCAGTAACTGGTTCAATGTTAGTAAGTGTTCATTCATGATGATTAAGTTTGTAACTAAGGTAAACCATCGACTAGCATGTTGAGTTTCCAGTGACTAATTTCGGACGCGTCGTAAACCGGTTAGCAAACAATAATCCCGTTAGCGGAACACTATTGAAAATATACAGGTGGTGACGCTCAGGCTACTGGTTGGTAATTTAGGTTTTTCTCGCGTCATTTTTGAGTCGCTTCGTGGGTGAAAGGCCTGTATTCTAAGTAATATCCTAGACCAGTACTACCAACCCCACTCGTGGGACAATCCGCATCAGGCTGCAGGCGACGGGTTGGACCATACTACCCAAACTATGGTGGTGTATAAGAATTGAGCTGAGTGTTGTTTGAAAACTAGTGTAGTAACTGGCCTTGTGGTATAGAGGTCAGAACCTCTGGATGCTAACCTAGAGGTACAGGAGATCTTTCTATGAAGGGGAATAATTTCTACGGCCACCAGGGTCGGGTTGATTAGACTTAAGTTAGATTAAGCTCTCCATTGGTTCCATACCGTCACACTCACTATCACCCTCATACTCACTATCACCCTCATACTCACTATAACCCTCATACTCACTATAACCCTCATACTCACTATCACCCATCATACTCACTATCACCCTCATACTCACCATCACCCTCATACTCAATATAACCCTCATACTCACTATAACCCTCATACTCACTATAACCCTCACACTCACTATCACCCTCATACTCACTATCACCCTCACACTCATTATCACCCTCATACTCACTCTCACCATCACACTTACTATCACCCTCATACTCACTATCACCCTCATACTCACTATCACCATCATACTCACTATCACCCTCATACTCACTATCACCATCATACTCACTATCACCCTCATACTCACTATCACCATCATACTCACTATCACCCTCATACTCACTATCACCATCATACTTACTATCACCCTCATAATCACTATCACCCTCATACTGAAAGGTATTTTTTCCTACCAATATCCTACTATATAATATATTTATGGTAGGGAAAAAGGCCTTTCAGAAATCAATTCCTACCGTGAACAGACTTTACTATTAGTACATTCGGGCGTCCCCTGGACAACGGTACATTAGTACTGGATAATATTTCCACTACTGGGTTACGATTGATGTAAACCAGACATGCCATTACTACTATTATTATTACTATTATTATTATCATCATCATCATCATTATAATACTGTAGTGCTAGTTCCTAATTCGCCTTTTAAAGTCCACTAAGGGCCGATCTTATGACTAATTGATAAATATTAATCTGGCCGAGATAAATATTTATATCTGATCTATAAGTTAAAAGTGCGTCTTATCACCGCCAGATAGCATTTATCTGCCAGATAAAATGTATTTATCCATCACATTTACATTGGGAGGTCTAAATATCTGATAACTTTTATCTGGAAGTTAAAATGGCCGTTACCATAGTGACGCGAAGTTTTTCATAATGTTTAGCCTATCAGAATTTGTTTTTAGGTTAAAATCTTGGTTCACGTGTTTAGTAAGCACAGGCCCGGGCTCTAACTATATATACAGTTAGAATAATCATACTAAACACCGCGTCTTACTATCCCTCGGGTTATACGTTTGTAAAGCTAGAACATTTTAATTCACACTTTTTATAAAAACTGACAAGCTATTTGTAGAGTTATATTTAAATAAGAACAAATCATTAAATGTGAGTACAATAAATTAAATTTTGTAAACGTTGTACCCAACTATTGCCAACATTTTGACAGACACAGAAATTAGTACTTGAAAGATAACTTAGCTTCTGCGCCCACGTGACACCATCTGAATCCTCACACTCGTTTGGCCGCTATTATTTAACAAATGTTGAGCGTTGTAGCTATTTTATAGGTAGTAGCGGTAGCAGCATGGCTTATATGCATGCGCGCACCAGTAAAAATAGTACCAACATTGCGTTTTATGCATACAAATAAATATCTCCTACAAATAACTACCCAGCAGATAAATTCAGTTCATAGCACGTGTAAAACATTAAAGTGGCTGATAACTTTTATCTTGTAGACCACTTTAACCTCCAAATAGCAATATGTATCTGGTAGTTATAAGACTGGCCCTAAAGCTCTGATCTTTATCAAAATTCTTTCCCCTTATCTAAATAAGAAAATGTTGCGTCTAGAACTAAACAAATACTATTCTATAACAACACTATTCTTCACTCAACATTTAAACCCGTATGCAAGAACAAGGCTGTGGAAAACCGAAAGTGGAGGTAATTAGAAGGGGAAATGATTTGTTCATGTTGTGAAAGTTGCATTAAAAACTTAAAAATGTATAGCATTTAAATTTATTTTATCTTGCTCTTACTGTTGATAGGGTATCTACCGAATTTCGGGGGCAAAGGGAAAGATTGAAAAACTTTGCCAAGCTTTCGAGAATGGGGCTGATTTGGTTGATCTGGGGGATTCCCAAATCAACGTCATCGCAACTGTCCTCAAACTTTATCTTCGACAACTTCCAGAGCCACTCTTAACATTTAAATGTTATTCAGATATGATGAGGTAAGGAGAACAATATTTAGAGATTTGATTCCGGTGGCACGTCAACAGATCAACGACATAAATATTGTTTAGGTTAAAAAACTATTTAACGTCATTATTATTTTTGACGTTGTCTTTATTTTATACTAACATTAGAATTACCTGAAGGAGATGGGGTATAATGAGGTGGACTGGATATAACTAGCTTAAGGTAGGGGTAGGATGTAATGAGGTAGATTCTAAAGATCTTAACACATTTTTATCAAACCAAACCACTTTGATTAGGTTACGTAGCATTACGGTTGGATACAATCTGACTGGCCCAGACCGTAGCAATGAAAGATCCCTAAACCTAATGTTAAAAATATATATGTAAACTAAACTAAGCTAACTATTCAAGATATTGAAACAGATGGAAAGTAAGCTTATGTGCCTGTCTGGTCAATATATCACCTGACTAATTTAGATAATAAAAATGAACTTGAATTGATATTTTACTAAATAGTAGCTCTATATCTATTTTAAAATGAATCTTTCTTATGATTTAGTGAATATAATCCTTTTACATATTTCTAGAGATTAAACTAATTTGAAACAGTGTAACAGTCATCTCGCATTGGCATATTTTTAACTTCTCTAATTGTCATATTTGTTTGCTCTTGATAACGCTCATAGCTGTTTTATGAAACTTTATAATGCTAGTAGGCCTACTCGTCTCAAATAGATTTGAATTGGTCGAAATAGAATGTGGAGGATAGTTTGAAAGAATATGTAAGATTTAATTGCTTGGAAAGAGCGTATTAACAGACTAAAATGCCCACCCCCCAACCCAGTACAGGATATCATGATTGATATCCTGTTTGAGCCTAGGCATTTTGGAAAATATTCTCCCATACTATGCACTTAGATCCACCATGCTGGCTTGCACTTGGCTATTCCTTGACGCCTAATTGATTGGGATCAATCGTGTTTGTTTTGAATTAGGAGGTAGTAAAATGAGAATATATTATAAGTACTGACTGGTTAAATCCTTTCAGAAATATTAATAAGGATTCACATAATCCATATGGTGAGTCATTTGGCTTGAATTCTTTTTTTACCAACCAAAATTCTCTATACATATTTATATATCTAGGTCTGTGATGAAACTGCAGGAAAGGTTATCTTCCATTACTTTCTTCTTCCCCTAATAATTATAATTTTTTGTGTGGAAAAAGTGAAATGTATTTGAAAACACTTAAACATTATTTCAGGGGCTGTTTACGAAGGGTGGAAAACAGTGCAGATCAATGATTATATTGGACAATTAGACTTCATCTTCTAGATTCTTTTTTCATTCAATTATAAATATTTGTAATTCATCTCTGTTTTGAGTTAAGGATGCGGTATCCATTGCCTTTCTGCCAACTGGTTTAGTAACGATAATGTCTAAAAACAAGAGTATGATCTATTTTGCCCTACTTCCTACCTTTGACGAGATGTCTTTGCATCGACTCCTAGAATGTTGATCTTAAGAGATTACCCATGATGTTTTTTTTTATCTTCCAAGGATTGCCAAAGAGTGGCCGTCAAGAAAGGAGTAAAGACCTGAATGGTGCCTTGACCAAGCTGAAAGATGTGGTGAAAAGGCTTCCAAGGTCACACTATCTCACTTTGGAATTGCTGATGCTACATCTGAAGAGGGTTTCCAACCATGCCGAGGAGAATAGTATGCCGGCGAGCAACTTGGGCATTGTGTTCGGTCCTACTTTGCTGCGCACCATGGAGGGTGGAGATCCTCTCAGCTCCCTGGTTGATACCATGCATCAGACTCGAGCCATTGAGATTATGATCTGGTAATATAGGACACCTTTAGAAATTATATTTAAATTTGTCAGAATATAAAAGTGGGTTGACGCCAAAATTGTTTTATGGATGTTAAGTTTGGGTTTGTCAAGAGAAAAACAAGAGAATTTTGAATGCGATGGAAATGAGATATCTAAGAAATGTGTGTGGAAAAACTCGTATGTACAAAGTAAGTGATTAATGGGAGCTAAAATAGTGTGGTTTTTAAAGAGAATACAATAAGTCAATATGAAAGAAGCGTCTTACGTTGGTTTAGTATGTTTAGAGAATCAGTGTGGATCGAATGACGAAGCAAATATATGAAGGTAGAGTGTGTGGGTCATAAGGCAGGAGTAGGCCATGTAAGACGGGGCTAAATGTTGTATATGAATGTGTGAAAAAGAGAAACATTGAGAGTTTTAAGAATAAAAGAGCATGGATGTTGTTGAAGGGAAGGGAGTATGTAAGGATATGGAAGTGTGGATAAAATTAGTGAGGATGGAGTTTTTTTGTTACATACAGTTTCTTGCCTACCCCGTAAGGGAATGCCGTGATTAAGTGTCTATGTATGTTTATCTTCTTCAGGAAATATTAAACTATACAATAATGTGGAAGAAAGCAAAGCTATTCAATTAAGTATATATGAAAGGCAATGTTTGGGGATGATTGATTATATATACTGACAAGAGCCGTATCTTGTTAATGATGTTGATTCATTTGAAATCAACAATGTTTTTGTACCATTGGCAGCACAACGCTACAACCGAGTCGCTGTGGTATCATTGATAGCTCCCTAGTTGCCGAATATGTTCACATATCCATCACAGACTCTGCCTTAAAATATCAGTGAAGAATTACCCTGAGTACGGGATGATATCTGGTTAGCTTAGTGGTAGAGTATTATCATTTTAATTAAAAGCTCTCAGGTTCGATTCCCGCATCCAGGTGTCATTTTTCAATTTATTCGATTATCTAGAATAAGTTTAAAATATATGTATATCTAAAATTTGGAGAATAAAATTGCAAATAGATTTACCTATTTTGTATAACGAACAGGAAATTATACTACTATAAAGCCACATGGCTGACTCACTCACTGACATTAATGTTTACCCACTTACAGATGAGCTAGACACTTGAAATTTGGCAAACTTCTAGCTTCTAGCCTGTAACCGACGGGAAAATTCCAAAAAGATAAACATTTTGATTATAACCCCCGAAGAAATTCAAAATGTTGGAGCAACTTTTAAGTTGGTGCGGTGTATACAAAACAATACCGGTAACTTTAAGTTGTTACGTTCAAAACAACGCTGAAATTACATTAGCTTACATTCACTTGGTGGAGCCCCCAACGAGTGAAGCGAACCGATCCCTATCTTAAGCAAGTTCTATCCAGTCCACCTCATTACGCCCTATCCCTATCTTAAGCAAGTTTTATCCAACCCACCTCATTACATACTATCCCTATCTTGAGCTAGTTCTCTCCAGTCCACCTCATTACACCCTATCTCTATCTTGAGCTAGTTCTCTCCAGTCCACCTCATTACACCCTATCTCTATCTTGAGCTAGTCCTATCCAGTTCACCTCATTACACCCTATCTCTATCTTGAGCTAGTCCTATCCTGTCCACCTCATTACACCATATCCCTATCTTGAACTAGTTCTATTCATTCCACCTCATTTCACCTTATCCCTATCTTGAGATAGTTCTATCCATTCCACCTCATTACACACTATCTCTATCTTGAGCTAGTTCTATCCAGTCCACCTCATTACACCCTATCCCTATCTTGAGATAGTTATATCCAGTCCACCTCATTACACCCTATCCCTATTTTGAGATAGTTCTATCCGGTCCCCCTCATTACACCCTTTCTCTATGAGGTCCATTATAATGTTACTCTTTCATCTGCTAGGTCTTTCCAGTGGTAATCTACGAGACATGATTATCCTAGCAATGTGGTGTGATGAGTACAGGGTATAGCTCATCATTATATAGCATCCTCCCCTCCCCAGTATCCTCATCACTTTTTGGACCCAATATCTTCCTAAGCCCCTTGTTTTCAAGCACCCTATATTTTTTCCCCATCATGTAAGGTAAGAGACCACGTTTCACACCCAAAGAGAACCACCAATAAAACTGTTGTTTTGTATATTCTGAGTTATACATTCCTTGATAGCAGGGGAGATGTCAACAATTTACTGACCTAGTAGTAGTATGCATTTCCGGATTGCTGTTTTCCCTTTAGTTTCCCATCTTATTTCCTTATTGCTATTTAAAATTATTCATAGCTATTTAAACTGATTAACCCTGTCAAATGACACATTTTCTCACAGTAATTTCTAACTTGTCGTCCTCAATCTGTGTTCTCTGTGTTATCATATACATAATCTTTTCAGCGTTCACTTCTAAACCTACTTCCTTACTTGCCTTTAGTAAAATTTCTGCATTTATTGCGACAGCTTTCTTACTATTACCAAACAAAATTAAATCATCTGCGTACCCTAATAGCTGCGATGTACCATTTAAAGTCAACCCTTCCCTACTCTCTTGCATTAACCTAATAGCATACTCTAAGGCTATATAAAAGGGTAATGGAGAAAATACATCTCCTTGTTTCAACCCATTAAGTAGCCTACTTAGAAAGTATCTGATAAGTGACATCAAACCCGTACCCTGCCTCACGAATCAGTCAAACATACCTCAATTAGCTTGACAAGTTTTTTAGATATTCTAAACTTGATTAAAATGTCATTCAATTTGTTTATTTTAACTGAATCACAGGCGTTTATAAAATGTATGTATAGTTGATGAACCATCATGTTTTATTCCCACCTTTATCCTAATATTTTCCAAATAGCAAAAATATTATCCGTTGTTGATCCATTTTGTCAAAATCCGCATTGATGATCACCAGTTATTTATTTCCTCTGCATATGGAGTCAATCTCATTAAAATTTTGTTATATAAAATTTTATAGCATATTGGTAGCAGTGATACACTTCTATAGTTATTACACTCTATTATACCTCTTTTTTTGAAAAAGGGTATTATAACACCTCCCTTCTATTTTTGTGGTAATAACTCATGGTTCCATATGGAACGCAGCGGTTTATGAATTTATATTAATAACTTTTCACTACTTCCCTTTATTAACTCTAATAGAATTGAATATGTCTGGAGATGTATGGGTCTTTAACTATATAATAAAAGTATTTGACTTCACTAATACTTGGCTCTGGGAATTGTGGCTCAGAGAATGGATTTTAAGAAAATACACAATCTCTACTATTTATATTAAGGTTTTCCTAAATTAAAACTCAATAAATGAGCACAGAAATAAAAGTTTGCTCCTTTGATCAATATAGAATAAACTACACTATGATGACATCTAAGTTTTCAGTTTAACTTACAAATATTTATAGTGTTAATAATAATGAAAATAAACTCCACATAGAAAATTGCATTTTCAATATTTAATCTGCATACTCGTCGTTATATTTATTTTAGTCTATTTTATCTACCTAGGCTCGCTGATGATCTCTTTAATCCGCATCATATTGATTCTGTGCGAGCACACAACTCAAGATTGTCAAGAGCGGAATCAAAAGCCGAGCCTTCAACTTCCGGTGTTGGACAGACCTACTCTAACCTGAGTCGTTCCTTCTCCTTCATGGAGAGAAAGAAATCATGCAAAGAGGCCAACGTCGAACAGAATGAGCGCCGAGCTGGTATTAGGGAGCTAGCTGCCAGCATCTCTCTGCAAGAAGCTAGAAACACAGGTAAGTTCTGGTAGCGGCAATACAGAATCTAAATAATGTATCTTATAGTAAAAAATAAATAAAATAAATAATAGTAATAATAATATAATGTGGTTAAGTCGTCACTCTCGTCATAAACTATATTTACCATGACGAAAAAGTAGAGGTTTGTTGAGTCTTGGTTGGGTGCAATAGGGGGTGGTTCTTATCATGGGAATTATTACAGCTCATCTCACATCTCACTATCAATTGACCACTAATATCCTCCAAAGTACATTCCCAACACGTATTTTTATATTAACCTATTGCTAATCCTTTTGTTAAAGTATCAATTAACTGTCTATATGGTCTTAAGGAACTATAAAGTTCAAGGCCACCAGAACGTAGGCTCGCCACTCAACCATATCCTGAGATACCTCCACCCTCCAATCACCAACTTGACACACAACCTCCTTCTAATACATTTTTATATTATCCTCCCAACAATGTCTTGTATCTTCAATTTTCTCAACTAAAGGATTGTTGACACGCCTGTAATCGCCCACACACGCTACATGACCACCCTTACATCATCCTGCTTGCCTTGATTATTCTTAATATGTTTGGAGATGCGTACAATCTTGGAATTTCCTAGTTATGTAACATTATACAGGATGGTTCACTCGTTGGTCCCTGAGCTTCCCTTATAGCTTTAAAACTAATGGACATAATTAATGTATGAGAATCACTCAGAGACCGAGATCGAGTGAACCAACCTGTATAATTTCTTGTTTGTTGGTCCCTCTTAGTCCCAAACATCTTTCTTGATACTTTGTTCTCCAAATCTCTCAATGTACTATCTTGGTACAAAGTAAGAGATAATGTTTCACATCTGTAAAGAACAAAAGGTAGTATTCTAGCTTTGTATATTTTTAGTTTAGTTAAACGTACTACTAATAAAAAATACAAGGTACTTATAAAATGCCTAAGTAATCTATTGTGTTCTATAAAAAATTATACCTAAATTATAAGCTTACCCATCTATTGTATGCCTAGCTCTGCCATTTAGATTCAAACATGAGAGGGAATCGAATGGAAAACTAAACTATCTAAAAGAAAAAAAAAAAAGATTTTTTAGCACATGTGGAAAAACAATTGCACTTAATGAACGTCAGGGAAAGAGCTTAATAAGTAATACCATTAACTTGATATCCGCTGTAATCAAGTTTCAATAAACTCGCTATATTAAGTGATTATATAGAATCATTATAAATATATATAGGCCTAAATACAGACAGCGCCTTAACTATAATTAGTTGCAACCTGTGTGTTGATATTCATTGGAATTTTGTTTAAATACAAGCTTGTATTGTATAATTGGCAGAATAACAGCCCTCAACGTCGCGGATGACTGTGGTATTTGGTAGCTCGGAATTAGTTTGGTCGCTTATATATAGCTGACGACCACACACGTCCATCACAGACTCTGCCTTGAGCTATGAGTGAAAAGCACGGGGCAAATCCTGGATAACTCAGTGGTTAGAGCATTGTCGTACTAACCAAACGTCCCGGGTTTGATTCCCATGTCCAGGTGTCATTTTTCAACTAATTTAAATTAATTTAAATTATCTTTATTTTATATTTTGAGTTCTAATAAAACGATATGGTTGGTGTAGAGAGTTATTGGAGCACGGCTGTTAGAGGAGTACTTGTATTTGGACCATACAAAGATAAATAAATATATATCACTGTCACTCTTTCAACCAAGGTTCTTCCATCAGTTTAAAAATTATTAGAGGGGGCGTAAAAACAACTCGGCAAGAATACAATCCACCACTGTGTTAGTAAATATTAGTTTACGGAGGAAGAGAAGTCATCAAATTATAGCTGACCTCGGTGATCCTGGAGTAAAGTGCTCTTCTCAGGAGCAGATGTTCGTGAGATCAAACCCAGCTGGGGTGGACAGATTTTTATTGAGTGATAAAAATCCATAAAACAACTTCCTTCGGATGGTAAGTAAAGCCGTCGGCTCCATGTCAATTGTGGCATAAAGAATAACCCTGTAATATATGTGAAAATAACCTTTCACGACAAAATTGGTAGTATATTTCGCTCTCGCTCATAGAAATGATCGTGTGCTGATTCAAACACTTGGTTCAGAAATTGCAAGTTAAATTACCCCCCCCCCCCCAAAAAAAAAGATACATTGTAAATGTTACCACAGGACTGAAGCTTTATACTTGTTCTCTTAGAATCTAAAAATGTTGTCACATCGCTTTCTCTGTTAACTCACAGGAGAATTCTGTTCCAGGAAATCTGTCAGATGAAGAAATTCCCTTCTTTCTTAAATCAGCAGACGTCGTGAACAGCAAGGCCACGACTATCGGAGAGCTGGCACAAAGCATGCCTCTCCCGAAGATATTCAGAGGTTCTCTAAAGGATTACCAAGGTCTCGAGGGGGTCAGTCATTTCACATTTTTAAATTTTATGGTATATTAAAACATGTAAAATGGTTTTAAATACTCTATTAATAGCTATAGAACTACGTTAAAGGTGACAGTTGGCAAACCTGATGGGAATAACTAAACAGAGATGGGAGGATAACATTAGAATGGGCCTGAAAGAGATGGGGTGTAATGAGGTGGACTGGATAGAACTAGCTCAAGATAGAGATAGGGTGTAATGAGATAGACTGGATAGAACTAGCTCAAGATAGAGATAGGGTGTAATGAGATAGACTGGATAAAATTAGCTCAAGCTAGGGATAGGGTGTAATGAAATAGACTGGGTAAAACTAGCTCAAGATAGGGATAGGGTGTAATAAGGTGAACTGGATAGGGCTAGCTCAAGATAGGGATATTGTGTAATGAGGTGGACTGGATAAAACTAGCTCAAAATAGGGATATGGTGTAATGAGGTAGACTGGATAGAACTAGCTCAAAATAGGAATAGGGTGTAATGAGGTAGACTAGATAGAACTAGCTCAAAATAGGGATATGGTGTAATGAGATAGACTGGATAAAATTAGCTCAAGCTAGGAATAGGGTGTAATGAAATAGACTGGATAAAACTAGCTCAAAATAGGGATAGGGTGTAATGAGGTTGACTGGATAGAGCTAGCTCAAGATAGGGATAGGGTGTAATAAGGTGAACTGGATAGGGCTAGCTCAAAATAGGGATATGGTGTAATGCGATAGACTGGTAAAAATTAGCTCAAGCTAGGGATAGGGTGTAATGAAATAGACTGGGTATAACTAGCTCAAGATAGGGATAGGGTGTAATAAGGTGAACTGGATAGGGCTAGCTCAAGATAGGGATATGGTGTAATGAGGTGGACTGGATAAAACTAGCTCAAGATAGGGATAGGGTGAATGAGGTGGACTGGATAGAACTAGTTCAAGATAGGGATATGGTGTAATGAGGTGGACTTGATAGAACTAGCTCAAGATAGAGATATGGTGTAATGAGGTAGACTAGATAGAACTAGCTCAAAATAGGGATATGGTGTAATGTGATAGACTGGATAAAATTAGCTCAAGCTAGGGATAGGGTGTAATGAAATAGACTGGGTAAGACTAGCTCAAGATATGGATAGGGTGTAATAAGGTAAACTGGATAGGGCTAGCTCAATATAGGGATATGGTGTAATGAGGTGGACTGGATAAAACTAGCTCAAAATAGGGATATGGTGTAATGAGGTGTTCTGGACAGAACTAGCTCAAGATAGAGATAGGGTGTAATGAGGTGGACTGGATAGTACTAGCTCAAGATAGGGTTAGGGTGTAATGAGGTGGACTGGATAGAACTAGCTCAAGATAGGGATAGGGTGTAATGAGGTGGACTGGATAGAACTAGCTCAAGATAGGGATAGGGTGTAATGAGGTGGACTGGATAGAACTAGTTCAAGATAGGGATAGGGTGTACGGAGGTGAACTGGGTAGAACTAGCTCAAGATAGAGATAGGGTGTAATGAGGTGGACTGGATAGAACTAGTTCAATATAGGAATGTGTGGCGTACTTTTGAAAGTGCGGCAATAAACCTTCGAGCTTAGAGTAGGTAAGTAATAATCTATTATTAATCACTTGTGCTTTCCACTTTAGCTAGAAGTAGATAGCATACCCTGAAGAGGTATTTAGTTCAGACTGATGAGCTATAAAAACTATTCTTAGTAATATTAAAGCTTATTATAGATGTAATTTTAAGATAATATTAATTCTTTTGTTATGTTAAGCTTTAAATTAATAGCACACTTCATGATATTAGTCATGTTTATATGATAAATATAAGAATTTTATGAAAGTAAATATAAAGATCTATAATATTTAGTTTTATAAGGTGAATGGACCTTGAACTATTAATACTATTACAGTATAACCTCGATAATCCGTCACCCGTGATACTGGGAGTATGGTTGGGACACCAAAAAAGGTCGGACTATCAGAAGAAAACTAAATATTTACAGTACGGTATTACATACATAAATAAGACAGTCTAAAATAAAATAAATCCTATACAGAAACAAATTTTTTAGAGAAAAAAATTGATAATGTTCTTTTATTTGAGAGACGACAGTCTAGACTTCACTGGAGTGATTCCTCCTTGTCCAATATCTGTAGCATTTTAATTTTTTATTTTAAAGGAACAGTAACGTGTTTATGTTTTACTCCAGACATACTGTATGTAATTCAAAAACTACACACACAAAACACAATCCACACACGACGAGTAATTACCACGCATTAGACGCTATATGCCGTCTCACTGAGGAAGCAAATTAACCAGTAACAATGGCGCATCAACAATGGCCGACCAGTCACCAACCAGTAGGTGCATGCATGCATGCTGTTGAGCTGCGGTCCGACCAATTGGACTAGAGAGGTTCTACTGTACATATATTTAAGGGTCCATCAGTAATCAGTATTATTAAAAATATAAGCAACAAATTAGTTAAAATGAATTTAAAATTTATTTTTATTGGCTTGGTGTTATCAGTTTTCTGTACTCGGCTCGTCTCCTTCTGAAGATAACGACTCCACACCTCATCAGAGGTTGAGGAAGAGCGTATCTGACACTACTACTGGAGCAGAGAAGACTTCACCTGTCGACGATTCAACACAAGATGTGAAACCCGCGGGGGCCACCAAGAAGTTGTTCAAAAGTGACAAGTCTAGTTTGGAAGATTGGAATGAATCTAACGCTCCTACAAAGACTATGTTGGTGGCATTGCCTAATAGGCGGCTCAGTGCTCAGCGTACTGAAAGTTCAGCTGATTCTGATTATAGCTTCGAGTCCCACGCAAGTAGCTCAGTTGAAAGTCGAAGTCCAAGGGAGCTTGAAGAGTGTTACGAGGTATTTCTGGAACCACCCTCACTAAAGGAGAAGAAAAATATAACAGGGGCTTTGTTGGAGGGGAAAAATAAAAAATCTGGATCAACTGGTTCTGTTTCCGGTTCTTGTGATGATATTCTGGGAAACAATTTGGTGGAAGAAATTGTTATGACAACTCGTAAGAAAGTAGCTATTCATAAAACCTTGACCTCCAGCTCAAAAGCTGTCCTTTCATCCATTAAAGGTAAAAATAATAATACAAGTTTTCTTGTAATTTGTTAATAGTGCTGACATAATAATTTTATTTAGATACAAGAACAATTACTGGGTAATGTACTTATAACTACACAATTCACTTTAATTTATGCATTCATAGGTTTATATTCACAAATAGATGATTTTATTGAATACTATTGCTTGCCATTCATAAAATTTGAACTTTAGATATGTCATAATAATCGTAATCATAATAATAATATTTTTGAACAAATTTAAATATTCATTATAACTCATTTATGAAATATTAGCTAGCCACATTAGTACTTGTTATTTAATTAGTTCTAAATTCAAGTAAGTGAAATATTTAGTTTACTTATACTTACACCCTAACTTAACAACAATTAGATTTTAGACATCTACCCTCCAACTACCCTGAAATGAAGTTGCCTCACTTTGACGGATTAGACTATCTTATAAGCTCTACCATAGTGGAAACAAGGAAGGTAATTTTTCGACTCTTTAAGTTAAATAAATTTTCACTTGAACCATATAGGTAAATATAGTTTGATTATATCTCTTGTATCAGAAAGCTTCAAAATTTCCCATTGCTGTAAGTATATTATAACAATAATATTTTAATATTTAAATCCCTTCTAAAATATAGAAAGCAACTACTATGTATTAACTGCTTTGGCAAATAACTAATTATTACATTAAAACGGATTTGTATTTAATAAATAATCATGTGGTTTTAATTTTTCTAGAAGGAAACGAAGACCAAGCTAGCCATGGATGCAAGCCATTTGCCAGCTCTTCCCAATACTTCCTTGATATTAACAATCTGAAATGTTTCGCATTCTCCCATTAATCCGTCATGTATGTAACTGCTATAGATGCTATAAACAAACATAACTTTATATATTACAGCCTTTGCATGTAATTGAGTAATTAATATTAACTTTATTTCAAGGTCATTGCAACCCTAATCTTCGAAATGCATGATATTGCTGCAGTTTTCTTAATAGCTAGACTGAATTTAATTGCACAGTTTTATGAACATTATACATTAACAACTGAGATATTTTTTGGAGTTTAGCTACGTAGTTTTGGTTCTATTTTTTACAACAATTCAAAACTATTTATAAGCAAAAGTATTTTATTTTATTTCGTAATTAAACCAAACTAAATGATTTGTTTTTTAAATATTCATGATCTGAATTCTATTCAAAATAGTTAGTAAGAGTTTTATAATGTTTATATACAAGATGATATTATTATTATTAATAATAATAATAATAATATTGCGTGTCTTGGCTACATCCTTCGTAGCCCAGTTTGTAGAAATATTATCTAGTACTAGTGTACCGTTGTCCAGGGGACGTACTAATGTACTAATAGTACATCCTTTCTGTGGAGGCTCTTTCTATGTCCTGATGAGATGAGGTGATGGTAATAATGAGAATGAGGGTGATAGTGAGTATGAGAGTTGGGAACCAGTGGAAACTCTTAAAACTAACTTAAGCCTAATTAATCATACCTTGGTGACCGTTGGAAAATCTCGAGAAAACTACCCATAGTACAAGCTGGGAATCGAACCAGTGAACCCTAGCCATGTGCACTGACCACTACACCACAAGGCTGGTTTCTATACAAGATACAAATCTTTAACGCCAGCTTACAACAAAATAGTCACTATAAATTTAATATGTATTATAGAAAACCAGTTAATTTAGTTAATGTGTCATTACTAGTTATCTCAATATAAAAATATTATAAATTACAACGAAATAAAATACAATAGAATTATTGTATATTTAATTTAATATATTTTGAAATATATATTTGTAATTTATTTCAAAATTTTGATTTTTCTAAGAGGCAGGTGAAACTAATTTAAAAAAATAACATTTTCCTTTAAGTCAAAATACTTTTGTAAAAATCTGGATAAAAAGTGCAAAGAAATCATATATTACCTTTGGTAAACTAACTAGATTATTTATAAATTGACAATTATCTTAACTCGAACCTGACACATTTTATGACATATACATATACGTTTAGAAACAGATATTTATGTATTATGTGTTAGTTTAACTCTGAGGACTCAGACAAAAATGGCAAAAATTGATCCCCAGTTCCATTTTGATGTAAAACAAATTGTATATATATGTAATATATCCATACAAATATGAAAAAGACAACAACAATGGTTTTGTTGAATATAGCTTGTCACAAAATTTCAGTTCTAACAATAAGACAGTTGTTCATGCTTAAGTTTATATTTTTAAGAGTAAGACGTCACTAACTGATTAACTGATGACATAATATTAACCACTTTATTTTATAAGTCAAGATAATTAATTTGGAATTTTTTAAAGTTTTTAATTTGTTGTTTCAGATACAGAAAAAGAAGGTTTACACATTCCAGATTTTGATAACTATTTGCTATGTAACAGTCAAGATACATCCAACGTTTCAAGTCAATCCCTAATCAAAACAGACAATGCTAGTCTTAGTACTAGTTCGAGTGGTAGCAGTACGACTGACAGGCAAAATCTCACCTCAATTTTGAGAAGTAAATTTTTCGAAATGAATGAAGAGCAAGCTAATATTGATGGGAAAACCCAGCAAGGTGTTGTTACTAATGATCAAAGTCCTAACAGTGCAAACAACAGTCCAATTAATAAATTAAAATTGGCTAGTAAAGAAAGTGTGGACAGGGATTCAGAAAGTCTCAACCCTTGTTGCTCAATCGACTCACAAAAATCACAGCACTCAGAACACAATCCTGTAGAACAGTTAAAAGTGATTCCAGATTCTACTTTTAAAGATACACAGTCATTTGATGGATTATTGTAGTTTACACTGAGAGTTAAAACTTCAGATATTTTAAATTTCTCATGAATATAATTTGAAAATACATTATTAATTATATAATCGCTAAATTGGGAGCTGTGATAGTATTCAAACCTCACATAGTAAATGATAAAGACATTTTGAGAATATGTTGCCCGTCATAGAGGTTTACTACCAATATCAAGGTTGTAGAAAGAGGAAATTAAAAGTGTCCATACACCCCTGGAATTTGATGGACTCCTTAAGGGAACTCATATACACATATAACAACTAGTATTGGATAAAGAAATATTAATATTTCTAGCGGAACCCCCTTTCCTCCCCCCATTAGAAAAATTGTCTTTCTACGCCCTTGGTCCACCATAGTTTAAATGTATCTTATAAACCACACAAACACTATTTAAATAAAGCTATTACTCATTAATATAAATATTACTTAGTTATAATGAACCGCATGACTTCAACAGTACACACAAACACACACACCTCACATTCAAAATTTTATCAAATTTTGGTTATCGGAAGAATATATTTTATCAGAGCAAGTATTGAATGGTTCATACATACGAATTTAATTTTTTCTTTTATATTGTGTCAATATATTGTGGTAGGGTATTTAATAATTTCTATTGGGACTATATTAAACTTTTTTTTGTGTCATTATTATGTTTAATTAATTACATATTGAATTAAAAAGTAAGTGAATTTCCATGGTTTCAAAATATATCTAAATGCTTTTAGTTATTATAATCAATACATTTGTTGGCAATCCATTAATTTGCCTTATGCATTTAGTTTTTGAAATCAAATTAATTAATTAATGTTATTAAGATTAAGTTAAATCATCACTATTTAAACTGACTTAGAAATTAGTGTATTATTAATCAACTATGTAGGGGTATACTATATATTAATAAGAATGAATAAAAAATCATTTATTAATAAGAATGAATTAAAAAAATCATTTATTAAATGTTATTATATTATTAATTTTATTTATGTGTGTTATAAAAGTATTTGTATTGTTTGTCTAGACTCTAGAAAAGGTTCATATTATGTAATGGTTATTGACTGTCAACCAATATTTTATCTTAGATAAAGAAATTATATTAAATTATCATTAAACCTATGAATAACCATTATAATTATGCTAATCGACAGATGTGAATTTCTTTATCCTAATGACTCTTAATTAGAGCATGAAATGAGCGAGTATTAAGATTTTCGTGGCTACGTATTTTAGGTTGATCTAGTATTAAAGCTTAATTCACGCCAGTTAATGATACCAATGGCTGATCACAGAATATGTTCTTTCTGGCATCACTTTAGAATATTTTTGATTAATCTTTTAATCCCTTATTAATTTTCTTTAAATAAATAAGATAATTTTTTTGGTTTAACTGTAGATTTAGATTTATTAGGTAAAGTAAAAGGGGTTTATCTTATCTGGTGTTAATTTAACAAATTATATGAATAAACAAAATTGTAATAATATTGCTGTTTCCATTAAAACAAATTTAAAAAAAACTTATTTGATCAAAATGAAACGTATAGTTTTACCTACATTCATATATATTTATAAGATATCATATATGGATATTTGAATTTATATAATATTACTACATATCCAGCCAAAGTAGCAACTTTTGTAACATTACATAATAAAATGATAGTAAAATAATAAATAAGATCATAATAATCTGTATTTGAATTATTTATTTTAGATCAGTTCTAAGGCAGAAAATATCTTATTGAGATGGCTCCAAATACTTAGGTTTTTACTAAATGACTTCCCAAACTCCATTTACAAAAATGTAGTTATATTTCTTCAACTTTATACCTTCTTCATTCCTACACGATTAGCTTAATTAAATATGGATATACTGGAAGGGCATGTAAATGACTGACTACATTATGATATCTTATAAGCTACACCATAGTGGAATGAAACAAGGTAAGAACGACACCTCTCAGGTTAAACGAGGTGTATATTCAATGGAATAAAATGAAGATATATATATATATATCTTCAATATATATATATATCTTCAATATATATATATATCTTCAATATATATATATATTTATCTTCAATATATATATATCTTCAATATATATTTATCTTCAATATATATATATATATATCTTCAATATATATATATATATATTGAAGATATTATATAAAAAAGAAGATATTCCATATGTTATATTTATTACATATATATGAAGAAAATACTAGAGCTAATGTGCCAATTTTATGGAATTTTCCAGAAGATAATTTATTCAAGCCGAAATAGATCAACTAGGAGACCGTTATACTGATAATTTAAAAATCCCTGGTTCGATCCCGCGTTTCGGTTTTCTTCTTTTAATCGTTATGTTTAATTGAGGATGACTATTAGTAAATACTTGAATGGTAGGTATATAATATAAATTTTTTCTCTTCATAAAATTTTAAAAAATAATGCAAAATGAAAACTATTCTACATTGTTAAATGAGTTGAGATATCTGGAATTTCACAAATCGTAAATAAAGTCTAAATAATAAAGGACATGTATCTTGGAAGTAATATTTTATTTTATTGTTGTTTACTATTAACATATAATTAAAAATAATCTTACAATAATTAAAAATGACCAAACTGGGAATTGAATCCAGGACCCTTAGTTTAAAAGCTTAAGGATCTACGACTGAGATATATGGGATTATTATCTGTATTTACCTATCAAGCCTTATGTCTAGTCTTGAAAAATTAAAAAGTACTATTCTGTGGTAGATTGTTGATAATTATTGACTATCATTATCTTTCAATTGCGCTCATGAGGTGGATGCAAAAATAAATGTAGATAAATACCTAATCACGTAGTTCCCTTACGGGGTAGGCAATGAATTGTGCATATATCTTAAAAAACAACTACGTATTTAATCCATCCTCACTAACTTTCTCCACACTTCCCTAGCCTTGAATACTCCCTTCTCTTCAACAACATCCATACACCGAGTCATACATGCTCTTTAATTATTAAAACTCTTTATGTTTCACTCTTTCACATATTTGTCTACAACATTTAACCACGTCTTACATGACCTACCTCTTCCTTTTGATCCACCACTCTATCTTAATATATTTGCTTCATCACTCGATCCACTCTCATCCTCTCAACAGGCCCAAATCAACATAATATCCTTCTTTCCCATTGACCTATTGTATTACCTTCCAATCCACACTCCTTCAGCAGCCATTCATTACTGGCTGTCCAACGAGTTTTTCCACGTACATTTCTTAGCTATCTCATTCACCTTGCTCGTGTGTTGATATGTATAAACCATCTCTCTAGGCTGCCAGGAGATCGAGGTTCAAACCCCTGTTTTTTCATCTCATTATTTAGTTCAATCATCTAACTAACAGAACTAAAAATAAGTAAATAGATGTTTAATAACTTGATTCAAGTACAAAAAGGCCGTAGTCGGGGTGGCGGGGGG
>CABEEJ010004122.1:41623-55139 GCA_901482245.1 Timema douglasi
TGTAGAAGAGTGTAGAACTAGATTATTATTCTGCTTCCAGCTATCCTATTTGATTCATTTTTTTTCGGGTCTTTTATTTAACAGAAAGACTAAATGCGCTTGCAGTACTTTCAATGGAGAAAAATTTCCTCAATTGTCATCTCGAGATCAAGGAGAAATTTATTGAACTTTTTGCGCAAATTATAAGAAGAAGAATGGATTTCATTTTTAAATGAATAAATCAAGCTTAAACTGTAACAATTTACGTTAAATTAAGTAAAAAAGTTTGATTTTTTTTGTTAAGATTTTATCAAGTTCCTGAATAAATTTTCTTTTTATACATGTTTTATTTTCCCTTTTACACAATTTTAGAATAAAGGCTAAACATTTTATGGAGCAGCACCACCACTCATTCTAGCTACGAGCCGCCACTGTTTAGGATGTACAAATCCTCCGTTTACCCTGAAAGATAACAGTCTTACGTTGAAGTACTGCACTATGGCCCTAGCTTATGATCTGCTCCATAGTGGAACCAATTAAGGTAAACTTACCACCCTTAACGATACACAAAATATAAATCCCATGACTTCCATCGAGCATACATAGACTATGTTCCAGCCACTTACGTCCATGATTCCTCCATATTTTATTAGAAAATACATTTTAGAGAGCAATTAAACTATTTTTGGGTGTTTTGAACACGTCTTAGGGGTATATTATCAATTAGAGCTACTCGCATATTCGTACTAATGGGGTGCGAATAAATAAGTTAAAACTTGGAGAAAGTGTATCAGAATTTGCTTGAAGGAAGATATAAAAAAAACCATAGGAACTCTATCTACCCCCCTCAGTGCATCAAGCCTGTATTACAACCCAGACCTCCCCATTACTGAGAAACCAGACCAGAGGAGACTTACGATTTCTTTTTACCTCCATTAATGTTTCCAGCCTGTGTCCTGGGTCAGTTATTTATCCAAGTCATATATTTTCCACTCCTGGCTTGCTAGGCCTGTCGTAGCTTCATAGGCCTTATAATATAACTTAAGATTAGGACAGGCACAACATCCAGTCCCCTTAATTCATCACTGAGAAAGGGTAAACTCACATTTCACCAGAGATACAATTTTCGGCCATGCCAGGAATTGAACCCAGGGCACTTAGCTCAACAGACAGTCACGCTACTGACTGAGTTAAAGTGAGGCCTATGACTAAAGGATCCAACTCATGTTTAATGAATGTTGGCAAGGTCATGATAATAATTTAAAAAAAACCAATTAATAAAAGTCTACGGGATTATAGTTGTTGGATCGAAAACTTGATCAATGACATAGTTATTTGCTACTGGTATTAATAGATTGGAGCCGATAAAATCTTTTAAAATGACGTTAAAAAGAACTCCTTTTTAATGGATTTACGAAGACGTAGGAACAATGTTATTTTAGTTAAATTAGGATCAAATAAACTTCTATTTGTCAACAGTTATAAATAGTACGTTCGCTTTGTTGATGCCACGCTTACGTTGTGTTGATAACGAAAGATGGACATAAAAAAAAGCCAATATTATGTTTGTTACCATTAGGGCTGGGATTTATATTCGATTAAAATAGAAAAAATTCGTATGATAGATAATGCTTAAGGTATAGAGTTAATTAAAACTTTCACCACGAGTTAATCTAGGGATTAATGACGGAAGCAGGCTAGCTTTGAGTAAATGCACATACATGAGCGTGGAGAGAGTTTGATAAAATCACGGTGAAAATCTAATGGTTAGAACCCCCCCCNCCCCTCCCTTTCAGTGTTTTAATTTTTTTCCCCGATTGTTTCAAGAATGAACGTATCTGAGAGAGAAGAATCATTTATAAACTTACGTTCACGTTTTCATACGTCAGTTCAGTGATAGCCATTACTGTGGTGTAGTGGTCAGTGCACCTGACTAAGAGCCTAAGTCTCAGGTTAGATTCCCGGCTGGTACAATAGGTATTTCTTCCCCCGAAAGTGGAGTTCACCCAACGGTCACCAGGGTTTAGTTAATTATGCTTAAGCTAGCTTTAAGAGTGTCCACTGTTTACACACCTTAATACGCACTATCACCATCATACTCACTATCACCCTCATACTCACTATCACTCTCATACTCACTATTCCTCTCATACTCAGTATCACCCTCATACTCACTATCACCCTCATACTCACCATCACCATCACCTCATCTCATCAGGACATAGAAAGAGCCTCCACGGAAAGGATGTACTCTTAGTACATTAGTACGTCCCCTGGACAACGGTAAATTAGTACTGGAACATATCTCACCTACTGGGCTACGAGGGATGTAATATCAAATGAGTCAGCTGTAACGGGGAACACATTAAATTTAGAAATTCATCGATGAACAATTTTAATGAACTATTATAGGGCATATCACTCCAATTAAAAAAAATATATACGTGTTGTTTCTTAAATGAGATGATTTGCTTTTGAAAGAAACTGACTTTATCTGTAATTTGGCGTAGTTTGACCAAACTACTCACAATCCACGCTGTATGGATGAAAGCAATACAAATCTATTAACAATAATGAAAACAAATTTAATGTGTGCAGCAGCGGCTGTGTGAAGGTCACAACATAACATTCTGAGATAGTTGAGGATTGTTTTAGTGGTTTGGAAGCTTTAGAACTGTCATTACCATAAGAAATACAGCAGCGTAAGAATATTTGCCTTTTATTTATGGAACACCCTTGGACTGCGTTCTTTCAGGAAATATATATTCCTGAGTTATAAGCGTCTGGAACTATCTCATTATAGGGAATGCAATTTTACTCATTCCTTTCTTATTTCCCAAATAATGGCCCAAATGGGATTCAAACAAGAAACATTCAAAGGTTAAAGATCATCATCCTTTTTTACCATGGCAAGCCTCCTCAACTTGTTAGTATGATTTATTTTATCGTCAGTAAAGTAAAGGCTATCTATTTGTCCAAGTAAACTATTGTGATTCTTTCATTATTGATAAACAGTTATGCTTTACACAAGATTGATTTACTTCTAAAATCAAACCAAAACACATTCTATCTCAATATTAAGCTAAATGATAAAATATAACAATCTAAATATTTTAAGAACGAGTTTTTAATATTTTTAATACTAAACTGTTAAGTTTCCCAGAATTTTGATTGAAATAATTATGTGTGGTGGATATTAATCATTCAGAGACCATCTCATAATTATCCTATGTATTATTTCTCTTTTTATCAACTAATACAAAGACTACAGCCATGAATAAGGTATCAGTGGATAGGATTCTTTATACCGACTTCTGACATAGAATACTCAGTTTACGTTAAAACACATTGTTTGTTTAAAATTCAAGTTAAAAGAAAAATCTAACAATATTTTTGTGGCAATTACCGAAAATAAACTCTCTTTGCTATTTTGTGTATATACTCCGCTGAGTATTTAATTTAAACAACCCAACAAAAGATTAAATATTCTTTTGGTGGGAGAGGGTAGGGGGGACGGTGGGAGGCTAAATGTGCGAAAGTTTTGTATGGGTTTACTGGTAAATTTAATATTTACATTCAAATGCCTTCAAGGTTAGAGTAATTTAACATAACATATTAATTATCAACCCTATTTAAAATTAAGTTATACTATTTATTTCCTATTTAATTTAGTGTGTAGGCTTGTTAAGGATAAACATTCTGGTGAGTTGAAAAGGTTACATGGTGATGAGTTAAATACCCTGTACTCATCACAAGACATTGTTAGGATATTCATGTCTAGTAGATTATGATGGGCACAACATGCAATGTAAATGTAATATTCTAGAACAGTGTTCAGGGTAGTGAATGGTAAACCCAATGGAAATAGACCATTGGGAATACCTAGATGCAGATGGTGAGATAACATTAGAATGGGCCTGAAAGAGATGGTGTGTAATGAGATGGACTGGATATAACTAGCTTAAGATATGGATAGGGTGTAGTGAGGTGTACTGGATAGATCTATCTCAAGATAGGGATAGGGTGTAATGAGATGGACTGGATAGAGCTATCTCTAGATAGGGATAGGTTGTAATGAGTTGGACTGGATAGATCTAGCTCAAGATAGGGGTAGGTTGTAATGAGGTGGACTGGATATAACTAACTCAAGATAGGAATAGGGTGTAATTAGGTGTACTGGATAGAACTAGCTCAAGATAGGAATAGGTTGTAATGAGATGGACTGGATAGATCTAGCTCAATATAGGGATAGGTTGTAATGAGATGGACTGGATTGATCTAGCTCAATATAGGGATAGGGTGTAATGAGGTGGACTGGATAGAACTAGCTCAAGATAAGGATAGGCTGTAATGAGGTGGACTGGATAGAACTAGCTCAAGATAGGAATAGATGGTGTACTTCAATATGTGCGGCAGTGGTCATTGGCGTTTCTAATGCCATAGAGTTCCTAAGAATAGGCTTGTTAAACTTGTTAAACGACTGGAATCCCCGCATTGTTGCGAGCTCAGTCCCACTCGCAGCTGCATACATTCAATATCTCCAGTCAGAATTTCAAGCAGCTTTTATTTTATGTTGTCTTCTTCGCGAAAATTGATTTGAAAGAAATGTAAATATTTAACTCGCCATTATTATTATTATTATTATTATTATTATCACTAAATGACTTACTAGAGATTCAAACAAAAGTTTATAGATTGTTTCTGATTGTCACTTCCGAGTCAGCTTAGCACAAACATTATCCACAGTGAGTCAATTTTATCCATCTTCGCCGGATACGTATTTTAGGGTATGTGCTTGTGATTCATCTTCCTTAGTCTATTCCCTTAGATTAAATACAACATGTCCCTTTTAGCTCGTGTAGAACTATTAGAGTTGAATTATAGCTGTGAAAGATATTTATAGCATATCTAAAAAAAACACTTAGCATAAATGAACAAATATAATTTCCTAGATATATTAACTATTATCTATGGAAGTTAAATATATGACTCAGACACGTTAAATTCAGTTGCAATGGGCGTTAAATTTAACTGTAAGACCACCCATTCAACAAATGAAATATATGGGTAAAATGGCAACATACAGCTATTTACATGTGGGTTAGCGTTTTTTCTCCCCACAGCTCTTCAAATCATTTCTAAGCACCATGTCCTCTACNTGAAAGAATTTTTAAAATCGGTCCAGTAGTTTTTGAGTTTATCCATTACAAACAAAAAAACAACAAAAAATCAAATCTTTCCTCTTGATAATATTAGTGAAGATATAGATAAAGTGCTGAGTAGGAAATGTAGACCTAAGAATAATGAACAAACAGGAGAATGGAGACGTTACATGACTAATCACTTAATGGTTTTTATACATTCCCAAATATATTAAGGCGCGGGGCTCGTATGGGCGATGACAGACGTGCACACAGCATTTTAGTTGGGAAACCTGAAATTACAAGGCTCCTTGGTCGGCCAAGACGTCGTTGGGAGGATGATGTGGAAATGTATTAGAAGGAGGTTGTGACAGGTTAGGGTTGAATGGCGAGCTTACGTTTTGGTGGACATCAACCTACCAGTTCCTTAAGACCATAGAGTTAGTTATGCCTCACCTTAGAGCGCGTCATTTCACGCTGATAAATTAAATTAGAAAACATCAGTGAAGTCGAAACTGTCAATATATTTAGTTGGGCTTTCTTTTGTTCTTCATGATAAAAATTGGAATTTATATTGCTCAATTTCTTTTTCAGACCTAAAACATTGTTCATGCCCATCTCATGTACTGAACAAGAAAGAAAGAATAGCTCAAGCCTTTGAATCGCTCGCGACTTTTCCACGCCCTTTTCCCCTCTTCTAGAATCAAGAGTTCACCTCTCGTCAAATAGGGTAGGCCCACCTCACTGTGTCATCTTCAACCCCTCTTCCCCTCTTTTTGTCAAGCCCACGTCTAACCTAACCTAACCTAACCTAGTTAATTGGTTAGTTAATTTGAAAGTATGCGTTATGGAGGTTGTTCCAACTTCAAAAAGGGTGAAAGTCGCTAGCGATTCAAAATTGTAAGAGATTCTTTTTTCTGTTCAATACACGAGATGGTACAAATTCAGGTAGAAATTCCGACTGCACTAGATGGCTTGTCACCTAAAAAATAGCTGTCACGAGAAACAAAGTTTTAAAAATTATGGAGATTATTAAGTTACAGTATATATTTTATGTTTATCTAATAATAAATGTGGGTAGCCACGATTTATTTATATACAAACCTTAGTAAAAGACTGATAGTCTAACTTATTTTCTAAAAATATCCCTTATACATCTCCCTCAGTATACGTATGTATCAATTGAAAAACAGGACTAGTGACTAGCCTGTATATACAGATTAAATATTTTAGTTAACACCACCCAGAATCGAAACCGGCTCTTTAAGATCTGTTGTCGACTACTCTACCACTTAGTCACTGTTTGATTTAGACGTGTTTTTCTAATCAGCCTGTTAGATTGTGAAATAGTATCACATTAAACATTTTATAGTCTCTACTACACATAAAATAGATTTCTCACAACAGTCGACCTTCGTAAAGAAAATAAATAGTCTCTTTGTAAGACCATCAAACGATAAAAAGAAGTCATATTTGTTTTATTCTCTACTTGTAGTTTTTGTTTCGCTTGGAGCACGACGGACGATGGAGTGGGCGCATGTTTGTGTTTATTCTCATGTTGCACATTCGTGTAGATGAAAAATATTGGATCATTGGAACAACCAGAGGCGGATTTACACTTTAGCCCCACTAGACACGGGCCTAGGGGCGACACATTTAGAATGACATTTTTATTTTTATTGTAATATTTTGATTTTAATAATTACGTTTGAAAAATTACTGACTGACATTATCCAGAGAGATAGGTGACCTTGTGGTCTAGGGTTAAGGTGTCGGACCTCTGTGTTGGTGGTCCGTGGTCCAATCCTCGGTCCTGGCACAGATTTATCTGATTACCAAACCCTTCCTTCACCTCTGACAAGACGTGTATTAATCACAACTTGTGAATGTGTGGAATGCCAAGCCTCCACCGTGGTTCGGATCCCACGTTAAACTGTAGGTCCTCCATTTCATCTCACAATAACCCTACCATTACACATTAGCGTAAGTGCGAACGGGTAGTAAGACACGGTGCTAATAATAATTATCGAGATAGTTCAAGTTAAAGTCAGAACTGCCATATTTATTTTTAAATAACTGTAATTTTCAATCGCTTTATAACGGTCTTCAGTCTCCCTTTCTTTATAATGTTAACTTAATCTACTGTACAGGCCTGATTATCTTTCGTAGAAATCTTTTTTTCTTTCAAATACTAACTTACAACCCCTCCCCTAACAATTTCCCCCCACCCTCCGTAAAAACCTCTTTCCTCTGAAACTTCCTAAATCCCTTGACAAAAATAAAAAATGGTGAGGGGGCGCATAATACAATCGTGCCTAGGGGCGCAACAATTTTAAATCCGCCACTAGGAACAACACAGTGAAAGTAGTTAAATTTAGTCCAGTGACTCCGGTGGCTGCATGGTCTAAGACGTCACTCTCGCAATAGACTATGCCGATGACGATTATGTCCTAATGTCTGTACCAGGCCAATGATACAACATATGGATATATTTTCTCTAAATCTAGTTGTTTTGTGAAATAAAAATGAGAATAGATGATTTATAAATAATATTTTACTTTACATTATACTCAATGGAACTTAAGAGGAAAAAAACCTTTTGAATATGAAACAAAATAGGGGTTTCATAACCAGATCAATATACAAACCCTCTGTATTCATTCACAACTAAAACAGTTGTCCCCCTAGAGTGGGGTCTTTAGAAAGATTCCTCTAACTCCACTGTCTTCAAGGAAGTATCCACCTATCATAATGAAGACCAGTGTGTAAAGATTTTTTTTTAATCGCGAGGTGGAAGTGTGAGATGCAATACACATATTAATGATTAAAATATGACATGTTATTACACTACTATAAAGCCACATGGCTCACTCACTCACTGACATTAATGTTTACCCACTTCCAGATGAGATAGAAACTTGAAATTTGGCAAACTTCTAGCTTCTAGCCTGTAAGCGACAGGAAAATTCCAAAACAAAAAAAATAAATAATTTTTAACCCCAGAAAAAAAAATCAAAATGTCGGAGCAACTTTAAAGTCGGTGCAGACCTTTCTTTGGAGGTCTCTTGTGGCTAAACGGTAAGACCTATCAAAAAACGGCTCTGGAATTACATTAGTTTACACCCACTTGCAAGTATTATTATTATTATTATTAGCACCGCGTCTTACTACCCGTTCGGGTTATACACACTTACGCTAATGTGTAATGGTAGGGTGATTGTGAGATGAAATGAAGGACCTACAGTTTAACGTGGAATCCGAACCACGGTGGAGGCCTGGCATTCCCCACATTCACAAGATGTCTTGTCAGAGGTGAAGGAAGGGTTTGGTAATCAGATAAATCTTTGCCGGGATCGAGGATTGAACCCCGGCCGCCAGCATAGAAGTCTGACACCTTACCCCTAGACCGCCAGGTCACCACTTGCAAGTAAAACCCACTGGGGGTTCGGGGGAGGAGCCCTCAACGAGCAAAGTGAATACAATTATAAAGGTGTACGAAGCTTCAAAATGTCGCAGTTGAAGTCAAAAGCCAATTAATCTCTTTTGCTTGGACTAAAAAAACCCACAAAAACCTTCGCAACATCCAAACGTTTTGAAAGAAGAAGAAAACGTGGATGTATTGTTAAACTACATAAAATATTTCACTAAACTCATATAGTACATAGGTAGTCATTTTTATAACAGCCATTAAACAGTATTTTAACAGATACTTGTGATTAAATGACATCTATAGCTTAAGCAGATATGTGATCATAAAATAATATTAGAGTGGGCTTTGTTTTTTCTCTATACCTTTCTCTTTATCAAGAATACTTAGTGGATAGTTTAAAAATTAAAATTACTCTTATGTGACAGCAACAACCCCCTTATCTTCAACTTCAGCTTAAACTTTCTTCGCATGTGTCAAATTTCTCTTCGACTTGACTTGGCATTAAAAAAAGTATCTATGCACACACTTTATATACATATACATATTTTTTGTTAGCACAGCGTCTTACTAACCATTCGGACTATACGCTTATGTACTAATTGCGATAATGGTTTTAAAAAGTAGGAAGGTTATATTTAGAGTAAGTGTAACCGCATTTGCGTGAAGGTAGAGTGGAAAACTATATATTTTTTCTAAACACTATCAATACATCCAACTGAGAATCGAACCTCGATCTCCCTGCCATGGGCAGCCTAGTCTTCTGTGAGAGTAGCACAGTATAGCATGCGGCCACCAATCTAATCTAATCGTTAAATCAGAGCTAGGTAATTCTGGAATGTATTTAATATAAACCAACCACCTGGTGCACGAAGTTGATACAAAAAAAAAACACGAGGAAATACCAATAACGGCCCGTAGAGCTCGAGTATATTTAATTGGCGTATCAATCTGTTGGTGTCACAATGGTATAGCTAGCGTACCAGTCTCTCAACTAAGAAGAACCGGAGTTAATTAAAACCGGAGGAACGAAGGATTATCGCTCCTAAATTCTATGACGAGGCGAGTCTCATCTTTGCGGATGGGCTAGCGAGAGAAATTCGTAATTAATTAATTCCGGATCTAAATATTATTTTAGTTAAATAAATCGGTCTAAATTTCTGGTGAGGATAATGTAAGTTTTTTAAATTTTGAAAACATGTGGGCTGTAAAAAGTTCCACTAATTTAATCCTCGGTGATTATAGGTAGGCCTATGTCACGATAAGATATAAGAAATGTTTGTCTGCTAGCCTGTTGTGTAATGTTTTCATAAACCTAGTTCCGCTTCCGACCGCTTGGACAGATCATGGCAAGGTAGGGCCAGTCTCACAGTCAAACTTAGGGCCAGTTTCATAGTCAAATTTAGTACGCCTCAAGTTCGGCGCTACACTAAGTTCATGACGACACCTACCTAAACCAGGATGGAATGGGCCAGTTTCCTATGCGAGAACGGCCCATTCCATTCTGGTTTAGGTAGGTGTCGTCTTGTACTTAGTGTAGCGCCGAACTTGAGGTGTACTAAATTTGACTATGAAACTGGCCCATTCTATTCTGGTCTAGGTAGTTGTCTTGTATTTAGTATATCACCACACTTGAGACGTACTAAGTCTGACTATGAAACTGTCCCATTCCATTCTGGTCTAGGTAGTTGTCTTGTATTTAGTATAGCACCACACTTGAGACGTACTAAGTCTGACTATGAAACTGGCCCATTCCATTCTGGTCTAGGTAGTTGTCTTGTATTTAGTATAGCACCACACTTGAGACGTACTAAGTCTGACTATGAAACTGGCCCATTCCATTCTGGTCTAGGTAGTTGTCTTGTATTTAGTATAGCACCACACTTGAGACGTACTAAGTCTGACTATGAAACTGGCCCATTCCATTCTGGTCTAGGTAGTTGTCTTGTATTTAGTATAGCACCACACTTGAGACGTACTAAGTCTGACTATGAAACTGGCCCATTCCATTCTGGTCTAGGTAGTTGTCTTGTATTTAGTATAGCACCACACTTGAGACGTACTAAGTCTGACTATGAAACTGGCCCATTCCATTCTGGTCTAGGTAGTTGTCTTGTATTTAGTATAGCACCACACTTGAGACGTACTAAGTCTGACTATGAAACTGGCCCATTCCATTCTGGTCTAGGTAGTTGTCTTGTATTTAGTATAGCACCACACTTGAGACGTACTAAGTCTGACTATGAAACTGGCCCATTCCATTCTGGTCTAGGTAGTTGTCTTGTATTTAGTATAGCACCACACTTGAGACGTACTAAGTCTGACTATGAAACTGGCCCATTAAGACGTCAATCTTGTCCTAAGCTCGGCTAGTGACTACAGGAGTGGTTTTCTAATATTCTCTCCATGCTAGTGTGGTTAAACTCCCCCCCCTATAGTCCCATCTTCCTCCACCATAACGTTTGTACAAAGACGTTAATAACCTTTGTGTTAGGCTTTGTCTGAAATTGAACACAGGACTCTTAAAGACCTATATAATTATACACAGTCCAATATTCATTGTAAATGCCCCTTTATGACAGCTAAAATCTGTTACAATATATATTTTCATGTGTTCATACGTCAAGCCATGTGATCCGCAGTTGTATCTTTAGGTATAGATTATTAATAATTTTAAAATAACATTAATAATATGGTAAAATGTTATTAATGTTCACCGCAACAAAATATATTTGTATTTATTAAAAAGCCCTTCCTATGAAAATTGGACCGTACATAAATGTATTTTACGAAAAAAAATTGTAATACTTAGTTACCGTTTTTATATTTGTTATATAACTTAATGTTTCCATGTTACGTAACATATATCTGTGTTTAGCTCTAGGTTCTTTATGTCATTTCTTTATGTGTATTATTTGTTTAACTTTTATTTTAGTTGTAATTTTTGGTTAAGGGTAAAAAAAAAAGGCTGTAGCCTTAACTTCGACATTTTTTTTTCATTTTTTAATTTATTTGAGGTATTTAACGCGCGCTTTCTGAACCGACAGACTATATTAACACACGATCATTTCTATGATCGAGCGCGAAAGGGCTTACAATTTTGCCGAGAAAGGTATTATCACACACCTATATTCTTTTACCTGTTGCAATCGACACGGGACCGACGGCTTTACTTCCACTCCGAAGGAAGTTGTGCTACGTATTTTTATTGCTCAATAAAAATCCATCGACCCCGGCTGGGTTTGAACCCACGATTATCAAGTCCTGAGGCGAGAACTTTACCTAAAGAACACCGAGGTCAACAACTTTGCCATTAAATACTATTTTATTTAACACCGCATCTTACTACCCGCTCGGGCTATACACATGTGTACTAATAACGCTATGGGTTTTAGGGATTAGAAATGCTATATTTAGAGGAAGTTTACCTGCATTTTCTTGGAGTGAGGGTGGAAAACCATTTTGTAAAAACACCCTCAGTACATCCGGCCGGGTTCGAAAATGTATCTCCTCTTCATCGGCAGTCTAGTCTACTTCGAGAGTAACGCCTTAGGCCACGTGACCACCGAGGTGGGTGATTTTTACAATGATTAATAATAATAATTAACAAAACGGATTAAATAGCCAATCTCTTATATATGTTATTTAAGACTATAGCCACATCTTAATATCATATTTATTAAATTGAAAAAATGACACTTGGACACGGGAATCGAACCGAGGACTCTTGAATTAGCCCACCAATGCTCTAATCACTGAGCTAGGGAAGTGGTATCGAAAGAAAAGTATCGATACTGTACTCATTTAAAGTATAAGAAGAAATATATCGATACCGCACTAGTATTGAAAGAAAAATATCGATATCGAAGTTTAATATGGATATTTTTTTCTATCAAGTAATAATGTCAACTTTTATATAGTAATAACAATAGTATTTTTTATATTTATTAAAATACTGAAAATTACAATGATTTAACCGTATTACAGTATATTTAAGTCTATCGCGTCTATGTTATGTTTTGAAACTTGGAAGGTATGATAGTATTGTATGATGGATCTTATAAAAGGTTTTACCATTCCAGCTTTCAAAATGTCTATAAAAATTCAACTGATGGAAAGCTATTTAATAGCTAAATATGACTAGTAATATTTCTTTTCAATCTATTTTGTACCCTTTTTTTAACCAAAGTAAACATTTAATCCCAGCATGATGGAAGATAACAAAGTTGTTTCTTTCCATACCTATCCGATACCGGAGTGTGAGTACTAATACCAGAGAAAATATCGGAAAAAATAATAGTATCTAAAGGAAAATGTCGATATTAGTATAATATCGATACTTTTTTCACATGGCTACACTGAGCTATCCAGGAATCGTCCCATACCCAGGGTAATTCTTCACTCATTTTATATGGCAGAGTTTATGATGGACGTGCGGAAATCTTCAGCTCAGTGGTTAGAGTATCTGTGTATTAAGTCAAAGGTCTAGGGTTTGATTCCCATTTCCACGTGACATTTTTCAATCTAATTATTATTATTAGCACCGCGTCTTACTACCCGTTTGGGTTATACGCACTTACGCTAATGTGTAATGGTAGGGTGATTGTAAGATGATTTAACGTGGAATCCGAACCACGGTGGAGGCCTGGTATTCCACACATTCACAAGTTGTGATTAATACACGTCTTGTCAGAGGTGAAAGAAGGGTTTGGTTCAATCTAATTAATTTGATAATTAGCATAGTTAAATAAATTGTTTTTTCTAACATTTTTATTCACACTCGAGATTTTGGATTCTTAGTTAAAATGAAGATTCAGTTTATGGATAGTAAAATAATGGATACGACTTAAAGTTTCTAAACAACCCTCTAAGTAAACAATAACATCTTTATTATGGTCTTTTATCGTATTTTTTAGTTCATTTTAGTAGTTATTACTAACGAACAGCTCACGTCATCTTTTTTTTTTTT
>CABEEJ010004123.1:0-16247 GCA_901482245.1 Timema douglasi
TGTAAGGGTAATTGAGAAGAAAAAATCAATTTTTTTAAAAATAGTCAAGCAACCAGTGTTGGACCACTTGATATGGAATGACCCTAACATCATTAATTTGTTGTTATAAAAGTAACTGTAGATTTCAAGATATTGATGTTGAATATAAAGAAAAATAGTATAAAAACCAGTTGAGCTTTTAAAATTAGGTGCCTCTAGTTTTACAAACTAGCAGACCAATGTGTTAGCAAGATTATGTTGAAATGTTAGTGCACTTAGTAAAACAATATTATGATTATCGATTTTTATATGAAACCCGCAATCTTCAATACTGTAGTTTGGCTATTTATAGACATCTTGTTGTTATTATTATAGTTACTCAAAAGGTTTGTAGGAGAAAAATAAGGTTATAAGGTTAGTTTTTTAGCACTGGGTTATGCATAACAGATTATTAAAGTTGGTGGCCGCAAGGTCTTGTGTTACATAAGACTTCTGAAAACAGGAAGATCAAGGATCGAATCCTGGTTGGGTGTACTAAAGGTGTTGTATATCAAAATGTTTTTCCACTCTCACTCCATGCAAATCTGGGTATACTTCCTCTAAATTCAACCTTCTTCATCCCTGATTCAGTAGTGTAGTTAGTACATATTTGGATAGCCTGAACAGGTAGTAAGAAAAATAAATTAATTAATATTGATGAAAAAACATGAGCATTCTCTAATTTAGGCTGCCTCAGAACATGTGTTGTAATATTCCTGTTTTCGGCACCCTTTAATTTCTAAATTAACATCACATTATATTTTAATACAATTAATTTGTTTTACTCTAGTTGCAAGTCACACTAGCCCTTTTTTGGTGTGGGATGGTAATGCATAGCTCCATCTTACTTGCCGCCAGTAAGTTTGGGATTTGACCTGGTAGGTGACTAAATTTGCTTACACTGTTGCGAGGGCAGAGATGATATGAGCTTCCTGAGGCAAATGTTTTTAAGTTGTGAGAACAGTTTCTTTATAAATTTCTTTACATGTAGCTAGGGTGTTGTATTTTTTTTCTATAAATCATTTGACTATTTGAAAGCTTTGATTTGTTGAGTAAGTTCTGGTACTAACAATAGTTTGATGAGAGAGGAGAAGCCAGGAGATACAAACGCGTGGCTTTTCTAACACCAAGACACACTATGCGAATATGTAAAAGTAAGCACACACGTTTTGTGTGTGACAAGTGCAGAGTTAATTTTCTTTCCATTATGTAACACTCTCAGTCAATATCTAGAATGTTGTATGTGTTACAAGAGCAGAGTTTATTTTATCTTCATTACTCTACTAGGAATTACAATGTAGACCACATGTGACAAATGCAGTCTCGTTTTTTCTTGTCATTTAACACTGTATTGATCGCTTAATAGTTATTAAAACAATAGTAAGTCCATAGGATTAACAGACAGTATTTTTCAATGTGTAAGATTTGTATTCAAAAATAAATAAATGATATGAATATGCTTTGGAACTGATAGTAACATCTTATTATTTCAATAATAACGACCATCTGCAGGCATTGTACAGAAGGCATCTTCGTGATTCCACAGTATGGAGCTCAATTGTAGGGCTTATTAATGTATGGCTAGAAGAGGACATGATTCAACAAACAACATCCGTAACACAACAAATAACACCTCTTCCATGGTGTCAACCAAGGACAAGAACCCCAAGATTAAGACAACATTTTCGTATGTATGACAAATGGCTTCCTTCGCGGGTCAGAGTTAGCGGGGGGTTTTCCAATGTATATTAAATCTGCATGGCAGAATAAGGAGGAGCTTTTCTAATATATGACAAAAGTCTCCCCCCCGAGGACAGTGTTGAAAGAATACAGAATATGTATGACATTATTGTAATATGACAAATGGCACCCAACTCTTGACAGTATAACCCATGACAAAAAAAAAACCTGAGATAAAATGAAGAAACTCCGCCGAATGACAAACGTCCCACAATACAGCAGGTGTCCCATAACTGTGAAGATTGCTATTATAATTTTGTTTATTTGTATATGTGTATATATATGTAATTTAAAAATTTTGGAGGGAGGAAATAATAATTATAAGTTAACAGTGACAGAATCAGCAAATAAGAGTCTTACATTCTTTTTTTTTATTTCCTTTGATTAAGAGTGTGGTAGTTGACCTATTTAAATTCATAATTTAACCATCATGAATTCTTAAAATGGTTAAATAAATTGTTTTAGAAATGTCTAATCAAATAAGTGTGAGGGAACTGGTTTTTTGAAAGAAATTAGAACGGATGAAGAAAGGAACAAAATTTTGCTGTTAGTTCTACATATAGGGGCAATAGATCAAATGTTTGCAAGTTTGGTAAAAATCTTAACAAATCTTATAGCAAGATAGATATCCTGAGCAAGAAAACATAAGGCAAAATTTTAGGTGAAAAAATAGACCAAAGTAAACATATTTATGATGAACAATTTTCAGGTCTTATCAAAAACTCAATCAAGCAATAGCTGTCAATCAAAAATTTATAACAGAACGTAAACAAATGGATTAGTTTCAATTGAAATTGAGCTAATTCAGGAGCAAATTCAAATTGAGATCAATCATATGGCAAAGTAGAGGTTAAGTCTAGTGTTTTAAAAGTTGAAAGTAATGCCAATTTGGAGATTCAGGATGTACAACTTAATATGTTACAGACTAAATAAATGACGAGTTGTTAAAGAAAATATTTACAGAGAAATGCTAGGCAGGGTTTTTCCAATGTGTGGCACTTATGAGTCAAAGGTTTGCCATTTTCAATGCACCTGTAAAAAAAATGGCAAAAAAACTCTGTTACTAAATAATTGTGAGTTTTGGGGGAGCAAAGACCATTTGGTTAGGGAAAGACAAGTCTAAAGAAAAAACAAATTAGGTGTTTTCACATACTTTGAAAGATTTGACAACCATGTTAGGCAAAAGGATGCAGCAGTGCCTATGTACCACAATTTTGAGGATGTGGAGTGTTTCACAAAGACGAATTTTGGGAAAAATATGTGTAAATTCAAAATAAAAACAGTTTAGTGTGAAAACAAGGGAAAATATTGAAAATATTTATGGGCAAAACAACGCAGAAGAGTCAATATTTACCTAAAATAGTTAAAGATAATATTTTTGACCCAGGAGGAAGCTTAATAAATTCAGTCCTAGGATTTAACAAAAATACAAGTAATGGTTTGTTTGGTAAAAAATACAACACCTAAATGTGACACTGATTAATAATTGTGTATCTATATGAACAGTTAAGTGAAGGACGTTAGTTGGATGAAGGGTACAGTTCCTGTAGCAGGGTTATGAAGAGAAGAATGGTGTCGGAATGTTTACAGAATAGTCAGTTGAACAGAGAGGAGTGAGACCCTAAAACAAATGTAGGGAGAGGACAGTTAGAAAGTAGTGAGAGGAGTTAGAGTACAGTTAAAAGGATTAGAAAGAGTTGGAAACTCCATTTGAAGTTCAGAGTCAGAAATAAAGGAAGAATGATTCGAATCCAAGAGTGGTTAAATTAAAGACTAATAGATAGCTGAATTGAAAAGTTTACTTTATTTGGCAAGTAGGCGTACGCAAGATAAATATCTCAAGGATGTAACAAAAAATCTATTAATGATTATACCAGAGAGGAGATTAAAATCAAAGAGCGTTCAGATATAGGTTTAGTTAACGTTAGGAAAAAAAACTGTTTCTTTTTAACTTTGTAAATAGTTTTTCTATGCCATTTAAGTAAATAAGACAGTAAACAGCTGGTAGATGGAAATATAAGTCACCAGTCAAGTGTAGTTGATGAGCAGAGATCAAAGTTTATATTGCAGTGGATTAGACAGTGACACAAGAATGTAGCTAAGTTAAGTTCACATTATGTATATATTGTAGAGTATTATTACATAGGTTATGTGGTTTTGCAAATTGTTTAGGACGAACAGCTGATAGGAAGTCAGTCACTGTACAGAAGCATGAAGAGAAAAGTTATTTGGAAATGAGGTTAGTCAAATGCACAATTGTATTGAACAAAGTTTTCAATGTGTAAATTTTATGAAAGTAATGGTTTTTTATTTAAAAAATTCAAATATTACGCTTAAAATATTGGCTACATTAAGCAACAGTAAGTGCATTTTCTAAAATTTTAGGCCTTTTCATAGGAAGGATGATAATTGGTTTTGCCAAAGATATCCTCTGCAGGGTAGAATAAGAGGGGAATTGTTTGAGGTATCACAAATATCTCCCAAAAGTGTCGGAAGAATAAAAAATATGTACAACATTACCATAACATTAGTGTGTTTGAAACATAAACAATGTTCACCAAAATCATAAAGTACTCTTTTAAATATTGTGAGACCAATATGTGGGTTGGGTTTGAATTGTGATTGATTAACTGAACAATATCAGAAAATGTATTGTTTATCTTTATTCCCTTTATTCAGGGAAAAACTATTTCAAGCTTATAAAAAATGTATTATATTTGGAAGAAGGTATAGGAAAGGTGGATAGAAACATATAAAAGGGGGACGAACACAATATGGCCTTTACAATGAAAAGAAGAAAATCGTTCACACTTTACACTGCTGCCAATGGTCAAAGAGGTAATGGATGTCTCTTAAAATTGATCGTCACCACCCAATCCCCCGACCTAGGTTTCATTCTATCAGAACTCATCAGGGAGGAGTGTGAAACGCGCAACGCAACTTCCTAAAAGAGAAAACCAAAAAACACAAAAGAGGAGAAAAAGGAAAATGATAAAGAATGATAGGACACATAGATAGGAACCATTAAAAGGTATAACATAAAGGACAAACACAGGAAAAGGAAATTGGATGCAAATATATAATGATATAACTCAATAAGGAAAACCTCTATTCGCTTTATGAGGTGAATGTATTATATTTGGAAGAAGGTATAGGAAAGGTGGATAGAAACATATATATATATTGTGTTCATCCCCCTTTTATATGTTTCTATCCACCTTTCTTATACCTTCTTCCTAATATAATACATTTACCTCATAAAGCGAAAAGAGGTTTTCCTTATTGAGTTATAAGCTTATAAAAAAATATTTTTGTTAATTTCTTCGAGTTGTTTGATAAACTGAATTTTTGTTTTGTATCTAAATATAGTGTTTTTCCTAAGAAATGGGACAGCATTTTAAAAATAAATTACAAGATTGTGAGGGTCTTTCAGCATCTCAAGAAAAAAAGTTATGGATTGATTTTGTTTGCACGTTTATTTTTCCTCTTATATTGTAGCTTACATAAAAATTTAATAACTGCTTGTTTTTTGGCCTTATTGTACATTCTGACACAAGCCTATGAGTCCTTTGCAGGTAGGTATTTTCAAGATTTCATCCTCTTGACCAAGAACAGAGTAGAAGCCCATCAGCATCAGGGTCTTAGGTATAAATACTATCCATAAGGCCTGAGAAAACTTTATAAAAATATATCAGTGTTGCAACTGGTTCAATGAGGGAAATATCATGTGAGTACTTTTTTTTTTAATTATAAACTCTTTCATAAAAACAGGTTAAAGGTAACTCACCATCTTCATACACAATGCATATTTTTTGACCATCAAAGTTCCATGCCATTCCTTTTACCACTGATTTGTTACGATTGTTAATCATCTCTTCACACCATGATCCCTAAAACCAAAATTAAATAACACTCTTTAAGTTAGTTTCATTCATAGATGTTTTAGTTGAGTATTAATTAGAAATGTAAACTTGTCCATAGCTAATCGGACCGTGCTATGCATAAACCGACCAAACGCCACTTTTTAAAATATCAAGTTAGTAACTTGCCATCTTCTAGTTAGAGAATAGAGGTATATGCCTAAATATTTATATAACCTTTTTCCTACTATATGGTGGTATATTAACTTTTAAAAAAATCACCGATTTTTTATGAGTAGGTTTCAGTTACGCATGAACAGACCAAGAAACACACATGTACACAATGAAACACAAAAGTCATTATTGTATTTTAAATAGAAAAACTATGTAACGAGTTTGGTGTGGGGATTTTAGTTTAGCCTTGAGAAATTTTTGACTCTTATTAATGTTGCTTGGACTACAGTGCTGTTTAATGGATAGATTATTGGTTGTTAAATAAATGAGTAATATGACCAAAATTCAGTGTGTTGAGTAGAACAAAAAAATGGCACCGAGCAAAAATATACTGGAACCTATGCAATACTCACTATCCATGGTACATAAATAATATCATAATTTTTCAGTTACATAACACAAAAGATTTGTATCAAAGGTAAAAAAAATTCTGAATTAGAAAATTGAGACCCAATAACTGAATTATTTTATAAAAATGGAAATTGATAAAAATAAATCAACTAATAAGTGCTAATTTAACTAAGAAGGCCCACCCAGGTAAAGAGGGAAAATGTGGGAAGAATCCAAACGTACAAAGGTGACATCTTCCTTTCTTCTGTCTTCTATGACAGAAGTAGTCACACACATATTTAAACATAAATAGAGTAATATTTCAGCATTTTTGTCTTTTTCAAACAAACAAGAGGGAAAGAGAAAGACACTTTACACAATAAACAGCTCCATATTGAATTAAAAAATAAACAGTTAAAAACACTGTGATCAACTGTTGTTGGAGTAAAAATTAATTTCTCATATGTTTGGCTGTGATTAGGCAATATAAATATTTAAATGGGGAGGAGGGGTGGTGAGAGGAGTAATTATAGCTAAAATAAATAATATATATTTTTTTAATTGTTAGTATCAGGAGCAGAAAATATCTTCTATTGAGGCCTGGTGGTAATCTTTTTTTGGTAATCCATTGGATGATTAGTTCCCACTGTTTGAATTGAGATCTGTGCAATGTTTGGGAAATGCTCTTAATATGTTGATGCTGTAGAAGGCTAGAAAGTCCTGGTTGTGAGTACCAGCTTGGATGGGTACAGGCTTGTCTTGGCCTTTTTGTTTTGTATAAAACAATGGTCGTTCATACACCATCCTAGAAAGCCTCTTGTATGGCCCATATATTATTTCAACTGGCGTTTATATACCTGGTTATTTATTTTGCGGTTGTAATTAACAGGGATTTTGTATTACAATTTAGTTACTTTGCTCTTGAAGGAAGTAGCTGTTAGCTGGAGCCCACATATGCTGCAACAAGGGCTACAACAGGTACTTCAGTTGGGTCCTAAGAAGGTCACTGCCCTCAGATAAAAAAAGTTCCTACTATATCTCCTACAGAAACTCACCACTAAGGCTGGGTGCATAAAAATGACTAAACAGTTTAGTTGGATAGTAAAAGTAAATGGTGTTAAATGCGAGTGCGCACACAATGAGAGTTGATCGCAACCCATCTAAAGAGTTGTCTTTCCCTCCAACTTGTATTCAACCAAAGTATTGGTTCATCTATTGTTCACCCTTAAAATGTGAATAGGAGTTTATCGGAGCATGTACACTGCCAACTAAACAGGTGAACGGTTTTACTCTATATGTGCGCTTCCTCGCTTCAGTTTTGATGCTACACCCCTTGCACAAAATGATTAAGTAAAAACTATTAATTCAAATTAAAGGTCAATAATAATGTCAAAATATGGTGAGGTTAGGGTTTGAAAGAGGAAATGTAACAACTGGTGAACATAACTATTGGGATGAACCCTATAGTTCAGAGTTCTTGTCTTTTTCCAAAATCTAACTTGTAAGTTGATTAGGAATATATATGATCCAAATGGTATTAAGAAACTTGGGAGTAGAGGAAGTTACATAAAGATGAGTTGCATAAACTGTACACATCACAAGATATTGTTAGGGTAATCAAATCTCACAGATTACAGTGGGCAGGACATGCAGTGCAAAGGAAAGTGTCTAGAACCATGTTTAGGTTATTGAATGGCAAGCCCAATGGGAAAAACTAGATGCAGATGGGAGGATAACATTAAAACAGACCTAAAAGAAATAGTGTAATGAGGCTCACCACTCCCACTGCCACATCACTCGACATGCCCGACCTGAGCATTGAGAACTAAGAGCCAGTCTCGCTCCAGTGATAATGTGGTGACATTGCCATGTTTACACTCCTTATTTGGATTCTTATTTCAAATAGGTTAATAAAATTTTTGAAGCACTCTGTGAAATTCCGCTAAGTTTTATTAGGAAAACTTAAGAGGCCAGATTTTCCCAAAGAAATATTTTGATTAAACTAGTAATGGATGCTATAGAAAATGTAAATGTCAAGTCCTGTAAAAATTGTGGAAAAAGCTATGAGGTTTTTATTGAGAAATGTGTTTTAGTTTTTAGTAATGTATTGTTAAACAACTACAGCAAAATGATTAAGGAAATAATGTTATAGGCCAAACATAAATTCTCAAGTACACAAGAGAAGTCATCAAAAAAAAACAAAGGTTGAAAACTTAGTTCCTAGTTTGACTGTTTAAAAATTGCATTTGTATAGGCTTACAATCAAAAGTGACTTTAACTTAGTAAATAATTAAGTAGCTTACATATCATGATTTATTTTGTAATCAGTCTATTAATTTATTGGATCTAACTTAAATGTTATCAGAAATATTGCACATTAGTATTTACTTTGTGTAAGAGTCAATAAAAACCTGTTTGTTTAGTTCAAAATATTGACTTTATTTTAAATTACCCCCTAAATACCTATAATTTATCTAACACAAGAATCAACACAATAAAATAAAAGTGAAATCATTAAATAATGATTCTATATTAAGCTGTAGAGTAAAGAAATGTGTGATGAGAACACGGGAGCGTCATATACTGCCATGCAGTTGGTAGCGGCTGACCAGGCACATACTGTAACGTCACGAAATGAGCTTTGAGGCCTGTAGATCTAGTGTGGCCTTGGATAAGCCAACTGCTTCTTTCCTGGTAGACCTAGCTAGGATGATCCTTCCAGTCAACAACTTTCATTTCCTGGACAAACCCTTTCTACAATTAAAGGGCACAGCTATGGGTACACGCATGGCTCCCTCAAACGCAAATCTTTACATAGGACTTCTAACATAACGCTTTCTACAATTTTAGCCTACCAAAACCTCTGTATGGCTGTGATACATTGACAACATTTTTATGATCTATCCTCAATCTGAAGCATCCTTGGACATGTTTCTGGATAATCTCAATAATTTCAGCCCCTTTTAACTTCACCCACAATAAATCACATCATAGTTTCATGTTTCTGATGTGACTTTTCCTTGATAACAACCAAATTTGCAACACTGTAGAAATCAAACCCACCAATCAACAACAATACCTCCATTATCACAGCAGGCATCCTTCATACACAAAAAGATTCCTACCATTCAGTCTTGCCACATGAGCCAAACGGATATGTTCAGAACATAATAATCTAGCTGAATACTGTGAACAACTCTTTCCAAGGTAGTGGTTACCCCAAGTCTTTAATAGACAGCCAAATCTCCAGAACACTCTTCAGAGACAAAAATGAACCTTTGAAAAAGTTAAAGGTAGGCCTACATCCCTCTCACAACACAATACCATCCTGGTCCACGCCGAATTAAACACTATCCTTAAAAGTGGCTACAAGTTCCTAATCAGTTATCACCGACACCCAAAACCTTCTTAGTTCATCCCCAAGTGGCTTTCAAACCGTCACCCAACCTCCACCATATTCTAGTCTGTCCTAAACTTCCTGGCCTCAACAGAATCCTAAAATAAAAATGGAATACTAAAGAATCAAACCGCTGGGGCATAGACAAGGTATACACCAGTCACCAAACACTAAGCCTTAAGGGAGATTCACTGCGCTACCTGGTCCAGGTTAAGTCCTTGGGCACTAGAGAGAGTTATTTGCAGTTCTCAGTGATAACAGCACTTTCAAGTGAAACAACTCGCTTTCAAATTGTTCAGAGGTGGCAGTCCAAATATAATAGTTCAGGTACTAGCAATCTCCCCACCACCACCAGCTCATCTCCTTTCAATGATCAAACATTTTCAGACAAGTAACTAGCTGACAATTTTTAATATCTTTTACAACTAGACAATTTGCAAACATTTACTTGAACCAAAAAAAAGGACCATTATACTCTACATTTTTGTTGTGATTTGCAGTCTGAGTATGCTCGTTTGGGGGGGGGTTTGGTTCATGTGAAGGGGGCCTGAACCTGCCTTTGTGAAAGCAGGTTTATTGACACTAGGAGGCAATTTTTGTTGTTATCTAGTAAAACCATCTTTAAAGTGAACGGTTTCTAAAAATGCTTGTTTGATAGTGATGTCACTTAGTACCGCATGTTACAATCCCCATGTTGAAAGACTCAAGCTCCCCAATGAGTGCAGCCATTTTAACCTTGAGGCTGAGGGTCTTGTGTATACCTTGTCTGTGCCCTGGGGTAGCCCCTGTTGCATAACACATGGGATCCAACTACCAGCTACATCCTTCTACAGCAAAGTAAATAAATTAGAATACAAAATCCTTGGTCATTACAAATGCAAAACAAATAGCTTGGTATATAATAGGCCCTTTAGTGCGAACGTGATGCTGAATATATAGGCCTTACTATGGGTTATCTCAGACAACAAATGAAAAATAATTATTTTGACACAAACCACAAATACCCAGACAAGTATATACCCATCCATGTTGGTATCCACAACCATGAATTCAAACCCGGCTGCCACACCATCAAAATATTAAGATCATTCCCCAAACTGCAAAACAGTTCTCAATTCAGACAGGGGGAACTGGACCACCAATAGATTACAAAATCAAGATTACCACTATGCTTAGGGTCATTGTACTATTGGCAGCATAAATAGCGTGTGATCTTAATTGACCATTCATAAATTATGTAGTTGACCATTTATGCACTTCCATCACAAACTCTGCCTTAATATGTGGCTGAATAATGACCTTGGGCACAAGACAACTCATGTATAGCTCAGTGGTTAGAGTATTGGTGTATTAAGACAAAGGTTCTGGGTTTGATTTCTGTGTCCAGGCACCACTTTTCAATTTAAAGAATATAAAACTTTAATTCTGTTGTTGATCAGTAACAACCAATCCTCTTATATTAATAGTCTATTCTTACAAACATTAAATTTTGCACTTACATCAGGTAGGTACAAAAACAAATATAAAAATTAAATTGTAGCAACATACCTTGTATAACATCCACACAATAATGAGACCATATTGATCACTAGTTGTAAGTTTTTGATGGGATTCATTCCAAGAAATCACTTGAATTTGCCCACTATGACCATCAAGAGTTTGGTTCATGGACAAATTAGACGGAGCTGCAAGACCTTTCAGCTTCCCTTCTTTACCTATTTTATAGAAATAATATATGTTAATTAATTTTAGAGTAGAGTAATATTGAGACTGGGAATATATTCAATTAAAATTAAATACCTTTGTTGATTTTGTTTGTACTATACATGTTTTTGCTGTGTATTGTAAATATTGTAATAGTTAAAAACCTGTTAACTGGATCTGATCACACTTTGAATAATAGGTCATTTAAAGAGTTACTTAAGGCTGTGCAAGAGTGATAATATTTTATTTTCTTATTTTTATGGTTGTGAACCTTTTTAATAGAATAAAAACATTAAAATAAGTAATAATAGAGCAAAATTGTTATGTATTTTTTGTTTAAATAGTTATAATGTTTAATTTTACTTACTAATACTAATTCTTTTCCAAATATTAAGTAATACAAGCAAAAGCCATACTTTTTTTTATGGATGTATGGATAGTATAGCACTATATGGTAAACATATTTTAGGCGCGGTCTGTACCATATTCTCCAACATTAATTTTTATTTAATAAATAATGAATTGAATTGGCGGCAGACTTTATATTCTTTTACAAACAAATTTCCTAATAGAAAACTGCTTTGTATTTTGAAATTAAATTTAACTCTCCTTATTTAGCAATAAATACTGGTTCATTTGACGTTTTTCAAACAATCGTAACTATCATATTTTAAAAACTGGAGAGGAAATTGCCTGAAATTATGTGATTTTCACATAAATAAATACAGCCAAACCGGGCCGTACCGTTGAGAAACAAACACAGGTAGGAGTGACCGCTTGTGTTTTGATTGACAGCAGTGGGCGGGTGGGGAGAGATGAGGGGAAGAAGATCATTAGCAAACTTTTCAAAACCAGCTGAGAAAAGTATTGCGGTACAAAAACATACAAAGAGTAATATTCTGATATTTTAGACTGTTCTTGCCTGTTAGCTATATAATGTGTGAAAGCTGTATAGTCTATTGTTACCAGTATTCTTTGACATTGTTCAAATAGCTTTCAGGAGATCTAAATTTAAAAAAATAAACTGGTTGAGGACTATTAAAAATAGCTTCTGTGGGCATCCAAACTTGTTTTAAAAATTTGCTGGGAGGGAAGCACTCCAAATAGATTATGCATGCATATAATTTTCAAAAATAGCCCAGGTGACAATGCCAAATAGATTCTAAATACATTCAATTAAAGAAAATCCAAATGAGAATCTTTACAAATAAAGTAATATTTAATCAGGAGAAAAACACGTTAATAAGGCTACTTGTGAGTGATGTGGTTAGAGAAATGTGTATATTTTTGTTGATTATTTTATTGTAATAAAAATAATAACTTTAACATTTGTATGAATTCCTTGTATTTTCTTCTTAGAGAACATAACTTTTCTGCTATTATTTTACAATAATTTGGTTTACATTTTAGCTATATGTTATGTATATGATTGGTAGATTTACCAACATTTAATTAATTCTAACTTGTGATCCAGTAATATAGGGATCCATCTCAACGTTTGTCAGTCAGTTGTTGTTTATTGTCGACCAGTTGGCTGTCTATCACTTTGTTGTTCTATGTACGTATTTTTCGACGAGTCAACGGCCACTAGTTACCTAGTCTATCAAATGTTTGTTAATATTTTGTCTATCAGTTGGTCGGCTAGCACATGGTCCTACTCTTATCAACAACTTGGTCTAAGTACTCCTTTGTGTAGATTACTTGTCTGTCGATCACTTATTGTTTATTGTCGATTAGTTTTATGCACCCAAATTGGTCGACTACTCGTGTGTATATCACTTTGTCCTCCTTTGCATGAGCTAGTCGACCTCTTTATCACATGGTCCTACTTGCATTGACCTTGTGATCGATATTACTTGTGAGTGACAGTCACTTATATGTCGACCACTTTTTCCAAAGATGTTAACCAGTGTGTTATCTATCGGTTTGTCTGCACCCCAATTGGTCGGCCAGTTTGCTGTCACTTGTCCACCTAAGCATGAACTTGTCAACCAGTTGTTCCAAATGGTCACACGTCTCATCTAGCCTTCAAGATTATTTTACACCTTATCAACCAGTTTGTATGATGACGGTGTAAACAATATGAACCTGTATGTAATTTTGTTTACAAATACAACTATAGTACTTAGGCCTAGAAATTTAGATCATATCATTAATGGCAATCAGTCCTAGTTAAATATAATTGTGTCTAAAAAATATATCAAGATCATTACACTTATTGTATTTCGTTGAATATCATATTAAAAAAAAGTGTTTGAATTACTTAAAAAAGCTTTAGTTAATGTCATTTTTATCCCACATATTCCAAAAAGTGTATTTAATTTTGTATATAAACTTGTTGAAATATGTAATCATCTTTACAAACAGCACAGTGAATTTGTTCTCATCAGGTTTAAAAGTTATATACTTCTTCAAGTTTCCATGGCTAGGCCAGGGGCGGATCCAGGTGGGTTGGATGCGATCGTACCCTCCTGCATAGAAAATAATCATACATATTGAAACCAGTACTTTAAAGTTGTAAAGAATGACTGACTAACACCTTCCTCATCCTATCTCCTACACGACCTAATCAAAATTACACAACATCTCTTTCAACTTAGCTCTAGAGCAAAGCAAGGAGATTAAATTTTCCAGTATTTATATTATTAAGTATAGTATTAAAATACATATTTTATTCTTTTATTACTAAAACACTTTATACCTATGTACATTATAAATTTATTACTTTTATTGTGATGGCGACTTTTTGTTTTATGTTATGTTTGTATTAAAATTACAAATTGGTTATTCCAAATTGTGTTATTTCTTAAAGTCCTCTTATTACTATTACCTCTACTATTATTATTATTATTAATAATATTATTACTATATTAATTGTTCATTTCAACTAGTTTGTTAAACTCGCAATATTATTATTAAAATATTATGAATTAACATCTTTATTAATCAAAATTATTAAATTTATCCTTGAAGGAGCCTTGTGAAAACCAATTTTCATTCCCCTCCCTCCCTCAACAGCAAAATTAATTATTATATATATTTGAGGGAGCCTCATGAAAACAATTCACCCCTACAACTATCCCTGGATCCACCCTTGAGCTAGGTGTAGTTAAAAGTATTTGTCTTTCTAACGATAGCATTCATTGTATTACACCAAACCCCTCTGTAAACCTTTCCTGTTAGGCTACTAATCCCCCCTTTCCTTACTTTTATTTGTACTAAAAAGTGAGAAGTTAGTGAAAGTGAGAGGTAATGATACTGTCTCTCTCTTTAACCAGACTGTCACTAGCACGACAAACCGATAGTACTATGCTCTATCGGAATATATCTGTCCCTAGCAGCCTGTGCACATCGTTAATGAACTTGAGTTTCAGTATGGTAATGTGTTTTTACCATATTGAGCTGAAATTGATTAGATGAGGCAGTCGTTTAGCAGTTTTACAATTTGCTATTAATAATAAAGATTTATTACTTTAAAGAACAGAACTGTACCAGAATTCCAAGCCCTACATTGACCTAGCATTTATTGACATTAATTCTCATCTTAATATTCTGGCTCTAAATATGAAATTCCAAGTATGATGTAAGGTTGCTAAATTACTAAACTGCATAATTTGGTTTGAAATTTATTTAGGAAATCGCATCTCTGGGAAGTTCTCCAGGAGATAAACAGTTGAAATTTTTGTACTTTGTTATCAGTAAGTTTATTCTTCTACAAACAATATCACATTACCTATCTTAAAACAAACCTGAATCCAGGCGGAGAACCTTCAATAAGCCATCTTCTCCTCCACAAGCAATAAAACCATGATCTTTGCTCCATGCCAGGCAGTTTAACCTTGTATTGTTTGGAATGGCTATCTGAAATATTAAATTATAGCTCAGCTCATTATATATGAAATTACAAACCTCAGTATTTATTGGCCATCTACTTATAGGGCCCCTACCCGATCAGCCAGAATGTCAGTCCCAAGATTAACAGTCTGACATAATGTGTCAGATTTATGAGACCGTACATGGTCAGTCTTTGCATCATTATTTGTATCAGTCTCAGCTCCTGCATGCAACGTGCAACAACATGGCTGATAAAGGCATGTGCAGTCTTGGTTTGCTACAAAGACTGAAGGAAATACTGACAAGTGCATGCACACAGTTAGTATCGCATCAGTATTTTTGTTAGTCTGTCCATTAGTCCATCATTACTGCCCCTACATGATCACTCAGACTGTCAGTAGGCCTATTAATTATTACTTTATTAATAGTGAGTCTGACTGATTGTGTAGGGGCCCTATTAGGATGTCATATTGTCATGTGCAAAACACTATTGAAAATTATTTGAATAATTTCTTCTAATTGGCTCAAAATTAAATTATATTGAGAATGTAGGCCTATTTGAATAAAATTTAGCCTTGTTATATTTATGCGTCAAAGTTAGTTAGAAAGTTATGTAAGCATACTGATAAACTCATTAATATTGAAATAATATATTATTTAAGTTAACACTAATGAACATGTCAAATAAGGGTTATTTTTTATATTTGTTTTTTACAAAAATAAACATGAGCACATTTATTAATTTTATACAAATTATAATTTTTTTTATAAGGTACTATAATCTGTATTTGGGTAAATCAATGTGAAATCAACCAATTTAAAAATAATTCTGAAACTTGATGTTTCAAATTTGGTTGATTTTTGGAAAATTGGTTCTATCTACTGAAAGGACGAAAAATATGAAATTTCAATTTGTTTTAACATTCCTTTTTTGAGTTATTGGCTTTCAAAGTTTTGGAATTCGCATGATTTTAGCAGCATTTTAAAATCTTCAAATGGCTCTATCTCTATTATTATTATTATTATTATTATTATTAGCACCGCGTCTTACTACCCGTTCGGGTTATACGCACTTACGCTAATGTGTAATGGTAGGGTGATTGTGAGATGAAATGGAGGACCTACAGTTT
>CABEEJ010004123.1:19045-45138 GCA_901482245.1 Timema douglasi
GCGTGGAATTGACTGCAATACTTATCCAGAAAGAAAAAATTAGCTTTGTGAGCCACCAGGGCTACAGTAGTTGGTTGGGTGGTAGATAGATGAAAGAGTAATGGGACAAAGGTGATTGAACCATCTTACAATACTTAATACAATCATAAAAAGTGGAATTGATAACATCAGTATTGATGCTGCGATGAAAGACTTTATCACTAGAAATATACAAATCCTTTTATCTGGATTTTTTTTTTAATCTTTATTAATAATGACCAATTATTTCTTTGTGAATAGTGATCATATGAAGGTACTTTTCGTGAGGTTTTTTACTTTGTGATTATTTACACTTTAGAGAAATAATTTTTTGCTACTCTTAATGATGCTATCATTTTATAAGACATTATTTAGCTTGGCACAACTTTTGATATGATGGTTCAATTTGTTTTTAAATGAGCTTTGAGTTTTTGATTATGTAACTTGAGAATATAGATTTAAATAACCTGTACCAGTGTGTCCAATGCCAAATGCATTGTATAATTTTGTGTAAACTATGATAGTTTGAAAAATTTAATGATTATGGTCTACACAGTACAAATAATAAATTTAAAGTTTTAAACGGTTTTTTTTTTTCTTCTTGAAAAGATTTTTACAAATGATTGTGGTGACCTGGCGGTCTAGGGGTAAGGGGTCAGACTTCTGTGCTGGAGGCCGGGGTTCAATCCTCGGTCCCGGCACAGATTTATCTGATTACCAAACCCTTCCTTCACCTCTGACAAGACATCTTGTGAATGTGGGGAATGCCAGGCCTCCACCGTGGGTCGGATTCCACGTTAAACTGTAGGTCCTTCATTTCATCTCACAATCACCCTACCATTACACATTAGCGTAAGTGCGTATAACCCGAACTGGTAGTAAGACACGGTGCTAATAATAATAATACAAATGATTGTGCTATGCGCTGGTAAAATAGTTTTGATAGCTCATGTTATAGATTAATACAAAGCAGCACTTCATCCCGTATTATATTATGTTTAGAAAGTTTTTCATGGTAACCAGGATGTGACCCAAAAAATATATAATATTTGTTTGGTTTGGTGTCTATAGAGATTATTTTGGCCCCCCTTTTGACCAAAACATTTCGACGCCTCTGCCTAACAACGTGTAAGTACTAGCGGATAATAAACTAGTTTTCGAAGAGCAAATTTGGAAGTTGCGATTGCTCTAAAGAATATGTGAGGTAAATAACACTATAAAAATTAAAAATTAATGTTATGTTTTGTACTTGAATATGTTCAAAATTTGATTACAAAATAATATTAAAATAAATCTATTCTACTTAATGGGGCTTACAATATTATATTTACCTTTTTACTTAAATATATAAACATTACTTGTTTTCAGTAGTTTTACTTTTAGAAGATTTATGGATATGTAAAAACTGTAAACAAATTACCGGTTTGAATTGAAAGGAATTTATTCTAAGTTTTATAATAGGCCAGTCACAGTTATAAGACACATATATTTGCTTGTGTATTCGTTTTAAGAGCAGCTACATTAGCGCTGCTATTATAAGAAAATATATAAATCGACTATAATATTTGGCGAACACATAATGAATGGTTAAAATAGTCTATTAAATATTGTACTTACCTTATAAAATAAAATATGAATTTCAAATAAACAATAATCTTCTCCATTTCTAAGTGATCTCTAATTTTTTTAAACAGGACGTATACATTACTTGCAAATAATAAAATCGGGAACTTAAAATTTGTCATTAGCTAAATATTGAGGGGACATACCATGGTGTCGGATTGTTTTGGGAACGGGGGGTGGGGGTGGAATTAAAGTAAAGAACACCATAACTACTGTGCCATTATTTGATAGTTTATGTATATATGAGGGGGATAGAGTACAAACATGATAGACCTCATTTTATGAGAACATATTAATATGTTAGTATTAATTTCTGGTAGCTTACCTCTTGAATTACAAAGTGTTTTTAAAATACGAAGTCAAAACTTTGAGTATAGCTAATATCAACAAATATTTTATTTATTATTTTTATAGATAGATTTAAAGATTTCATAGAAGTCCAAATAGCTTCTATATCCCCAGAGCCGGTCCTATGTAATATGAGGTCCTCCAAGTACTGTAGAATGTAGTAACTTTAAAGTTGTTTTTTGTATAAAATATTAAATAAGTCCAATCTCGTAAAAGTTAGAGAATATGAATTAGATTTAGGGCCTGGTCAATGATCGTTGGACGTGAAGAGTCGCATTAACGCCAGCCCCTAATTTACGGTATCAGAAGAAACCAAGTGAGTTATACTTTGTCTTCGGTGGCTCAGTCAGGCACAGTGTTGCCAGAGCTATCAGAACTTGAGAGCTTCCCCCTCCCTTCTCCATTCCAAAGAGCTTGACTGAGATAGCAATCAAACAAAACAAAGCTATAATCCTCTTAAACCTTTATCGCAGGTAGCAAGCATCACTGTATTAAAAGGGAGTGGAGTACAACCTTGTGCATAGCCTTGACGAGGGCTACTAAGAAAGTACCTCAGATTGTCCCAAATAGAAGGCAATCCATTTTTTGTCAACTAGTTTGGTCTTTCATTGAAATTCATTCTGGCCATAGCATACACAAGCTTTCTAGCTCTCAGATATGTTATTTCGTAATCAAATTGGGGTATGGTCTGGTTTGCCAGTGATGTGAAGGTCAGGCATTAAATCCTGCCCGGTTGTGTGGCAACAAAAAGGTTTTTTTTTATGTTTCCCACTCTACATTCACAAAAATGTGTTTCCAATGTCTTTAAATTCTACCTTACTATTTCCTAAGCCCTATTAGTGCATTTAAATGGGTATGGATCAGACAAGTGGTTATACACAATAGGAAAAATTATAATACTAAAACGCGGTGCTAAGAATAAATATGTAATGAAGTGATAGCCTAAAGTTTTCTCGAAAGTATAGGTACTGTGCCAGAACTGTGCATTAAATTACAAAATTAATAATTAAATCAATAAATATTAGTTAATACAATTGTATTTGATATTCAACTTTAAATACAATTTTATTAGTATACATACATTTTTACATTAAAACAATCATGATATAGTAGGCTAATGCTGATTTATTCTAAAACATTTTATTGAATCAATTATAACTATACAAATATTCCAATTTTTTCATTACTAGAATATTACTTCTTACACATAATGCAAAATAGCAACAGTGGCGTATTCTCTGGGTATGCTAGTCCTGCGCCGCATACCCATAATTATTTGCAAAAGATGTATACTTATAAAATCAATATTTGTTAATTTTCCAATATATTGTGTTTTGAATCATTCTTCTTCCAAGTGCTCTTACCTACCAGCAAACTCCAAAGGCTTGCTGTTTGAGAAACGCAAGCTAACTTTCACTTCAAGAGAGAGAGAGATCCTAATAAGCTTGTCCAATGTATAAGTGACAACCATCCCCCCTCTCCAAAAACTCCAAAAATAGGCCAATGAACCGAGGGTTTTACCACCATAGGCTTGCTATTCTCGAACAGCATGCAAGGCGGCACTTGTGCCAAATGTTGAAAAATAAATTTAGTTATCAATTATTATTATTATTAATTATTATAGCCTAACATAATTAAAGTACAATTATATTAAATTAATCCATGTATTTGTAAAAAAATAAACGCTAGTACTTGTAACAAGCATTAAACTACAGTTTTATTAAATAGTTGCGGTGCTTTACCTTTGCATTATAGAATAATTATTTATCTATATGTATTTGGCAACNNNTTGCATTATAGAATAATATATCTTCATGTATTTGACAACGTGATTTCCACCCACTAGCAGCTGAGAGTAGTAGAGGGATTCTTTTATTTTGGACTGAAGTAATTAGTGCACGTGGTTCTTCGGTGTGTAGAAAGTCTTTTTGGAATTTCGGTCACGCCTTTTAGTTTTATAATAATTTATTTTATCCTAGATTGTTGTCTAGGCTATTTTGATTTAATATCGTTGTACTGTGTACAAACAATTATTTATATTTTAAGGAAACTTGTATATTGATATTATTGCAATATCAATGAAGAAGTGCTAAACTGTTCAGTGGAGGATTTATTAAATCACTCATTTAGTAGTAGATCTTATAGTGAAAAACCTTTTATTTTTAATAAAGGTAGGCCATGTCTATCACTGCCACTACTCGTAACAAAACATAAAGGCAAAATGGGTGAACATGTTAGACATTTTAATATTTCAAACTATGATAAAACAAAGTGATTGGCGGGCAGTTCTAGATTCAATAAGTTATTTTGTTGCTTCTGTTTGCCTTTTTTTTCTAATGAGTGTACTGTGTGGACAAAGAAGGATTTTGGGAACTTATATGTTTTAACAAAATCTGTCCTAAAACATGAACGGTCAAAGAACCATATTACTGCTCACCTTCAGCAAAGAGTTTTTGATAGGACACGTATTGATTTACAGTTGAACGAACAATTAAAGATTAACGTGTCTCAACATAATGAAAAAGTTCGGAAAAACAGACAGATACTCGAGCGGATCATTGATGCCGTGTGTTCTTTAGATAAACAAGAGCTACTATTTCGTGGTCACCATGAATCAGAAGATTTTTTAAACAAAGGAAATTATAGGGAACTCTTAGATTATGTTAGTGAATATAACTCTTTACTTGCAGACCATTTAAATAGTTCAACTGTATTTAGAGGTACGTCCCCTCAAATTCAAAACGATTTGATTCAATCTATTAATAGTGTATTGAGTGACGCAATCCTTGAAGAAGTGTCTAAAACACAGTTTGATGGTGATATTGTTGGATTAAACAACGGATGTCAGAAACAAATAACAACTATCATCATTTGTTCGCTATGTAGATGAAGGTGGTAATGTGCAAGAACGTTTTCTGCACTTTGCTGACGTGAGTAAAAACAGATCAACTGTAGCTTTGTGTAAAGATGTCCTTCAAGTAGCTAAATCTTTTAATTTAGGAGAAAAGTTAGTTGCTCATACTTATGATGGTGCAGCTGTGATGTCAGGAAATATTGATGGATTGCAAAAGAAAGTACGCAAACATTATCCACGAGCGTTATTTGTTCATTGTTACAGTCATGTTCTTAACCTAGTGCTTCAGCAATCTATGTAGTGTATTGCTCAGTGTCACATCTTTTTCCAATATCGCTCTGGTTTAGCAGAAAAAGTCAACAAAATGAAGTGAAGCCCTAACAAAGTTTGTTGATAAAAAATTTCCAAAAGTAGCACCTTCACGTTGGAATGTTTCATCTCAACTTATAAACACTGTGCATGAGTTCAAAATGTGTTCATTGAGTTTTTTTGAAAACATTTATAAAAATAAGGAGACTGGGACAGTGACACAATTGTTCAATAACAAGGATTTTTGTCGTTTTTAAATGGTTTCTTACTTGAAATTTTCTCTAGTATATTTTGTCACACTGATATATTATATTATAACATTTTGCAATCCAAAAGTAAGGATATTTCATATTGTTTTGAGAAAATTTCAGAAGTTAAAAGCCTGATTCAAGAATTTAGGGACAGTGGATTTGAAAATTTGTGGGAGAAATCATCCCCTGAATGCCAACCAGATTAGCAAAAAAAATAGAAGAGAGACAGCATTTAAATTATGAGCCTAACCAACGCTCCACGCGGCTATTTAATTAAATTTGTGATCAACTTTTGATACAAATTACTAAAGGTTTTCATCATTTCATGATCTGTATTTCATTTCTCTTTTGGATCATACTAAATATAATACTTTTACTAATAAAAATACATTTCATGAGGAACATTTTAACAATTTGAAAGATATATATGATTCTATCTTCGCCTACACGCGACTTAAAAACGAGCTTACTGTCTTTTATAGTTCGAAAGAATTTCAAGATATACTTGCAATGAAAACTGTTACATACATGGGAAAAAATTATTTAGACTTGGTAATGCCAGAAGTATATAAATTAGCTACTCAAATATGGACAATTCCATCCACCACAGCAACTGTAGAGTGAACCTTTTCTGCTTTGAAAAGAATAAAAACTTTCTGTAGATCAAAACAAGGCGAGGAAAGATTAACGGGACTATCGATGATACCGATTGAAAAAGAGCTTTTCAAACATTAAATAAAGGATACTCCCTCCAAAAATAAAGTAACCGACTACTTTATAATGTAATCACATAGAATTCATTCATAGAATTCATTTTCAACTAAATTTGGACAAAAAAACTATAATTTGTGTGAATATAAATGATTTTCTTTGACAGTGACAGTTTTATTATGTTGATCTTTGTAGCCTATTTTCTAGTGTAGTGATATTAACATACACTCTTCTAAGACAGGTGCACCATCTAGCAGAAAAGGTAAGAATCCTTACAAACAATTTAATTATAGTTAGAAAAAAAGTTTTTATGGCTTATAAATTCCTCTAAATAGCCAATATTTCATATTTTTTGTGAGGAGGGATCACCAACATTTTCTTGCGAATACTATAGAATAGCATACCTGTTAAATTTATCAGAATACGCCACTGATATACTATACATTAGTAATATTAGTATGATGTAAATACAATCAAAATAATAAATTACACTGATGAAATACCTATATTATTATTTACTGAATATATTTACGGTCTACTTGTAAGAAGTGTTGGTATTTAATGTATTTATTTACACCAGTACGCTTAGAGGTTTAGTTGGGTTATGGAACTGACAAGGAGATCCCGGATAGTTCAATAGGTACAGAAGTTCGCAAGTAGAGCTGAATGACCAGGGTTCAAATCTCTGTTCTTTCGTAATTTTTCTATCATTACACAATCGCTCTATCAGAATGTCATCTGAAAATATATAATGGTTTAATTCAAAATAGTTTTGAACAAATTATAATGGGATTCATCATACGCATCAATGGATACGCAGGCTGAACGTCAAGTTCCTCTAATTTGATTTGTTTTTACGGCAAGGTCCGCATTCGAATCCCGGGAGGATTTAATGAGTGTATTTTCCTAAACGGATTATCAGTCTTCCTCCACACAAATATAAGTACACTTTCTCTAAATTCTACCTTCACCATCTTTACACGCCCTTTGAGTATTAATTACAAGTATGTGTATAGGCCAGACAGGTCTTCAGGCATGGGGGGAGGGGGAGCAGGTGGGAGGCTGGAGATGTAAACCTACGCATATATTCTAAAATGGGAGCTTAGGCCAGGGAATATGTCTTTGTAACATCTTGGATCACTCGAATATATAAGCTATCAACTATTCTACAATAAATAATGAATAAATAAAAGTACACAAGGCATTTATAAAAGTACGAAAGAAGTTATGACTGGAATTCAAACCCCAATGGCCCCTTTATCGGAAGTCCAGTCTCTTACGAGAATGACGCCTGACCTTTCATGCATCTAAAACTTGAAGGTTATGTTATGTTAGGTTGGGTAATATTGACACAGGTCTGTCATAGACAGGATTAAACACTAAAAGTACAAAAGAATGCTAAAACAATTTAAAATACTTCACAATCATGATTTAAAACAGTGTTATCTGTGAATGAGAACAGAATAATACTCAAATTTCATACAAAACACTTTATCAATAAACTTTTCATTTTGATATTCTTTTTATTACCCAGTATTATTATCCGTTTGGGTTACTAACCTTTTTTTCTATTGAATAGCAAAATAAACAAAACTTTTTTAATCCTGATAACAGTGGTGGCTCGTAACTAAAATTAGTGGGGGTGCTGCTCCAGAAAATTTTTAGCCTTTGTTTTTAAATTGTGTAAAAGGAAAAAAGCATGTATAAAAAGAAAATTTATTCAGGAACTTGATAAAATCTTAACAAAAAACGTATTTCATTTACTTTAATATAAATTGTTACAGTTCAAGATTGATCTATTAATTTAAAAATGAAATCCATTCTTCTTGTTTTAATTTGCGCAAAAAGTTCAATAATTTTCTCCTTATTTTTCTGGATGACAATTTAGGAAATTTTTCTCCATTTAAAGTATTGAAAGTACATTTAGTCTTTCCGAATTCATAGTGCTTCTTAAAAAAGGTTTTATTCTTTTCAATGTTGAAAAGCAGCGCTCTGCCTCTGATGTAGTCATGGGAATTGTCAAGAGGATTTTTATCAGTTTCGTAATTTCACTAAAAACATCATCTAGATTATTTTTCAAGATAAATTTCAGCAGCTCAATTAATTTGCAATATTCATGAATATCAGTCCTACAATATAATACTTTTAGTTCAGTTTCAAGCTTTTCTTTGTCAATCATGGGATAATCTTCAGTGGTCAGTACTATCTTTTAAATATTAAATCTAGTGAAGCAATTGTTGTTGAACAATTTAGCAGCTACTAAGTGTTTAGTGGAAGAATATCTGTCCATTATATCAACACATATATAGTCACACACTTCCTTAGCTTCTGCCATGAGTGTCTTTGAAGGATTCTTTGAAGGACCTTTAGTTTCTCAGTTCTAAAATAGCAGTTTGGAAATTTGTTATATTTTCACTAACTTTAAACACACTCATTTCTCGAGATTGCATTTGGTTGTAAATTATTTTAACATGAGGCATAATCTGATGAAAAAGCTCTTACCAAAAGTTGAAATTATCATCATTCAAGTGTTTTAAAATTCCTGTTGCTTCTGCAATGGTTTGATCTGCACTTGGGGTTGACTGAATTTCAGTAAGGCAGTTTTTTAAAGGTTGCAAATTTTCATGAAATCTGTTTATGGTCCGTATGTTGAAATTCCACCTTGTAGAGGGTGGACGTGGAATTCTGACCTCCATATGTTTCTTGAGAATGGACACACGTTGTGGTGATCTTGATAAGAATGTTGGAATAGCCAGAATGTCAGAGAAAAAAAATTCTTGCATTTCGTGTAATACCTGCTGCATTTCTCATTATTTAATTAAGTTGATGTGCATCACAGTAAATGAAATGTGCATTACCATAAACTGCTTTTATTTTTGCTTGAACTGCTTTTTTTCCTTTCATGACATTTGCACCATCAAATGTCTGAGCTATCAGTTTTTGCCCATTTCCTTGAAGGATTATGTCCAATTGTTCTAAAATACGTTTTGATATGCCATCTGCAGTTTGATTTTCTGGAATAAAGAATCCATAAAAACGCTCAAATATGTCTCCATTCAATACGTACCGTAGAACAAGGACCATTTGAGTGTGTTCCCGAAACATATGTTGTGTTATCAGCCATGGCAGCTACAAAGGAAGCTTTTCTAATTTCCATCCTTATCGCCTCATGGTATATTTGTAGCAGGCAGTCAAGTATTTCATTCTGACATTCTGAATGGTCTTAGAAACACCTTTGAAGATTGCACTGGTTTCTAAGTGATTATTCAAATATGAATCTAATTTAGATGAAAAATTTACTAATCCTCTAAATACCCCTAGATTTACTGAATCGTCTTTCTCATCATGTCCACGTGAGGGAGTTTCAAAGTTTATACAAAAGTAAATGCAGTCTTTTATTTTGAACAAAGTTTCACGTTATTTTTTAAACTTTTATATTATGCTATTTGATTGAAAGTCTGTATGCCTCACTAAGTTTTCCCCTAATACTTACGGTTCCTGAAAGTGACAGGGAAACAACATTATCAACGTGCTTCTTTGATTTATCATGCGTTTCAGTTTTTTTTGTTTTTGTTTTTTTCATTTTGTTTATATTTCTAAAACCATCTTTTGTCCACGGTATATCACCTCCAAACAGCAAACACGGGAAGCAAAACATTACATTTTTTACTTCAGAGCCGCAAAGCCAACTTTTCCGTTGGTACCATTAAGAATTAAAGCTACGAATATATATTTCTTGTTGTTGCTTTTGCCTGGCTGAGATACAAGAATATCAGGTGTTGAACGACCTCTTTTCTTAACTGTAACTTTCTCATGGAGAGTTAGCTGTGAAAACTTAATCTGTTGAAGTTCACTTACAGTCACAGAACTTATTTATTGGGGATGCAAGGCCATGGTTAAAGTTTTCTGTTAAATGAAAGAATAATAAAAAAAAATGAATCAAATAGAATAGCTGGAAGAAGAAGAAGAATAAGAAGAATCTAATTCTACACTCTTCTACACTTTATCACATTCAAGAATATGGTACACAGTTTTTAAGCACAACACACGCTGAGTAAAAACAAACTTCCTTCCGCCATCACGCCAGAGCTGGCAGTGCGAGAGCAACAGTGCTCTCTCTACCTGGAAGTCCCACCTTCCTCCCCCCCACCCCCAATCCAATGTGCGCATGCGCACAACAGTCAAATACCACGTCACTGGCACTGTGAAGCACACAGTTCCATACAAAGATTTTTGTACCTTTTTCATAAACTGGGGGATGGCTAATGAAGTACTGACATTAAGCTTAAGGAATATATATTGTACTACAAAAATAAATAAGGATTTAAAGAAAAAAGAACTCATTATATTAAATGTTATCGATAATATCAAGTGGAAATAGGGGGTGCTGCAGTTTCGCAGTTCACATACACTAGACGCCACTGCCTGATAATATAATTGTGTTTTTAAATATGACTAAGTAATGTTTATTACTTTCTAATACTTACTTAGTCTATGGTATTAAGAACTCGAGAGTTCATTGCCGCACTTACTAAAGTACGCCACCTATACTTACCTTGTGCGAGTCTTATAGAGTCCACCTCATTACTTATGAGGATGACATATAAAGATGTATACTTGCTTTGGGGGAGAAATTCCTCTAGTAATTTACTGATGACTTTTTTTTTTTTCGAAATATTAATATTTTAAAATATGGATTTAGCAATTAGGTTCAAAATGGGTATTTGTTAAGATTGTTTCATTATAAATAGTTGTATATATTTGTTTTTCTAAAAGAAAAATAATTTAGCAATAGTAGTAAGTTAACCAATTACTGAGTTTTGTAACGTTAGATTTTTTTGAAAATGGCTCTACTGATTAGGTTAAAAACTGAAAACGGGGGACTATTTTGCATTATCAATATTAATGTATTTTTATTTATCCAAACAAATTAGTTTAAGGGTTGTTTAGCTAGGATGAATGATATACAATTTTAATTTCTTTTAAATTAATCTTGAAGATTGAATTCAAATCAATAGTTTTTCATGATAAAATGAAAACAAATAATTTAGGGTAGTTTACAAATAATTTATTTTTGAGAATTTAAATTTTTTTTAAATAGCCATATTTGAACAATTTGGTTTAAAATGTATTAATAAAGAGTATTTATTGTGAGTAACAAGTTGATTTGTTTGTTTTGATGAGGATAGTTTATTCAAAACATGTGTTTAATAATTTTGAAAATTATCTTTGAAGCTATACTAACACAATATGAGAAGGTTTGTGCGATTGTGTCTTACCATTTATTTACTATACTATTTTGTGTATTTATATTAATTTCATTGTTATGTTTATTTTAATTGCTTACCTGTAGATAAAAAGATAATGGAAGTTTCTATTGGTGAAATGTTCGAGTGACACATTTAATTTCATGTCACCCACTTCGGAGGCCACATGGTCTAACACGCTAATCTCGCGAAGACTAGACTGATGATGACACGGAGATCGAGGTTAGTATTTTGGTCGAGTGTACTGAAGGGTTTTTCCAAAATGGTTTCCCACTCTCTCTCCTCGCAAATGTGGGTACACGTTCTATAAATATAACCTTCCTAAACCCTAAAACCATTAGCATAATAAGTACTTGAGCGTAAATCCCGAATGGGTAGTAGGACACAGTGCTAAAATAAATAATTTCACATTGAATTATTTATGTTGGCCATTCATGTTTTTGTACATAATATATAGATAGTGTTATTGTCTTTACACTATGTCACAAACATCTTTTTTTTCTTTCAAAATATACTTCTGTCCATGTAATATGTATTCCAAATAGCTTTTCATGCTATTAAGTAAACTTTATTAGGGCTGATTGTATAATGTATTTTTTTTAATTTCTGGGTGCTGCTCATAATATTATGTAACTTAAAATATTTTTATCTAAAGATTCGGGGTTTATGTAAACTTTATGATCATCTCTAAACTGTCTTCACAACTTAAGCTTGTATTTGTTTAGGTAATGTAAAATTCACACATATAAATTGATTTAGTTTTATTAGTTTTTTTTATGTAAAACCATTTGTATATTTTTTTATTATTGTCCGTCAAAAGTTTTACAAGTCAAATGGAAAACGATATATATGTAAGATCCACTTATTTTTTAAAAGTTTGGGACCACATAGAACGTTAGAGGCATCATAATATTGAGGCCAAACAGTCCATGATTACCATAATTTCTTTAGCCAATGAGAAAGTAAAAAGGCTAGTAATTGTAATTAATATTATTCTAAATAATGTTTAGTTCAGTAAAATTAGATAGTTTAAAAACAAAAATAAGTCTGTATTCAATTATATATATTTACTATTGCTAACTAATGTTCATTGATATGTTCGGGTTCGGATTATACTCTATAATTTGATTTTGAATACAATAATATGAGCTATTTATTCAATGTGAACAGTTAGTAAGACAGGTGCTTAGAAAATATAAAAACATTTTCAATTAATGAGTTAAAAAATAATATTCAATTATGTGCCCACCAATAAGTATTTTCCTGCTCTTACTGTCAACATAGGCCTCGGCCTAAACTATAATACTACCAGTGATGGGCACAATCGAGTAAAAATAATCAAGTAACTCGATTGTGTTGTGTAATCGGGAGTGCTTGATTCTTCCGGGATTACTCAAGTAACTTTACAACGGTAACAGTACAAGTAGTTCCCTGTATTCCTACAAGTAGCGTTACACTACGGTTAGCAAACTATTTCAAATTTTATAAATAACCGTTTAAAGCTTTGTATTAAACTAAAAAATTATAAATAAATAGCTAAAACAAGAAGAAAAAGATTATCTAGCTTTGTGATTTCTTCTTTTTCCAACATTAATAATTACACCCATATTAATTTTGTTCAAGTAATAATTCATTTTAAGAAGATATAAAAAAATAGCTCACTAAATACAAATTCAAATATAAGAAAATTGAAGTAAAAATAGTTCTGCTTTATATAGTTAAATTCAATTTTGAATATTTCACTTAGTGAAGTCATTATTAGTAAAATAGTGCAAGGTTGAAAATATGATAGTTTTCATTACATAATTTAATTAGTATGCTTAGTAAAAGTTATACAGAGTCTTTTTCTAGATAATATAAATTCCTTTTCATTGTTGTAAACTGATTTCAAATCCATAGAACGGTTTAATCACATTCTTTTATTTTGTAATACCATGTTTTTATGAGTGAACGAGTGTTGACCGGACCCTTAAACCAAAAAAATAATGGGGAAGCTATGTTTTAGGCTATATGATCTTAAAAATAAAGCTAATATGTGATTTCAAACAACTTTATGAAAAAGATACCGTGTTGGGCTAAACGCTTTTAGCTCTCACAATAGAACACAAGCTATTCTTATAAATACAGCAATATAAAAGTCACTCTACTACCATATAACATACATCGACTCACGATATCTCTGATGATAGATCACCTCCATGACACGTTCAGCTTTGATCAAGTTAGTGATGGGCACAATCGAGTAAAAATAATCGAGTAACTCGACTGTGTTATGTAATCGGGAGTACTCGATTCTTCCGAGATTACTCGAGTAACTTTACTCGGACCTTGTTATTGTAGCAATTATTACTCCAAGTAAACAGAATGGGGCCAGTCAAGCATAAACATCACTTACCCGATATCACCGACCTGGCTAAGCACCTCGAACAACAAACAATCCGACCACATAAAACACACGCGAGCAACTGTCAAAAATGAGCCTAGTGCCGCATCTCGCCGTTAGAGACCACCACCACCACTAACATGCTCAATCCGCCCAACTTCAAAGAAAAGACCAGAAGAAGAGAGTATCTGCCAGACTTTGCCGGAATAATGGAGAATGTTCTTCTGCCGCGCGCGCTCCCTTCCCCTGTGCCTCTCATATTCGACGAGTGTGTGCCATATAAAAGACCATCCATCGAAGAACACGTCACTCTTGGACGTAGCTGGGACCATGTAGCAGAAAATAGGGAAAATGTTATGATGAATGAAATAATTATTGAAGCTATCAATGTGTTAAAGGATGGCAAAGCTGCGGGCGGAGATATGATCACAAGTGAAATGCTTAAGTGTGGAGGCATGGCACTTTTTTGCAAAATTGTAAGAGCTGAAATTTCTAATGTTCTGAAATGAATGGAAGAATGCTGTCATTGTTCCTTTGTACAAAGACAGTAAGAGTGAATGTACAAATAATGGGGAAATTAGTTTGTTGAGTTTTCCAGAAAAAGTTTTTGAGAAAGTCTTAATTTAGAGGGGTCATGAAAAAAGTGTGGTCAAGATTTGGACTGTGCAATGTTGTTTCATGCCAGCTAGATGTTGCATGGACCAGATATTCACATTGTAGCAAGGATATTGTACATTTATTGATCTGAAGAGACAAACGATCGGGTGATGAGGAGTATTGTGTGGATGTGTTGTTAGTAAATGAAATTATGGTGGAATATGATGGAATTAAAGCGTGTGTAAGGGTGGATGGAGCTTTGAACGAATTTTTTGATATTTAACAGGGTGTTAGACAAGGTTGTGTTATGTCCCTATGGTTATTTAATATATTCAAGGCTAAGTGTAAGAAGGATACTTGTGAGGACGCGGTTTGTATGCAAATGGACAATGAGAATGTGAGTGCTGTTATATGCAGATGATGCTATATTAATGGCTGAGAATGAAAGTGACTTACAGAATGCATTAAATAGTTTGAATATAGCGACAGGCAGAATAGAATTTCAATAAATGTCTCCAAAATTAAGGTGATAGTTTTAGATAAAGGTGTGTAGCATGTCAATTATGTAAAATTGACATATACACCAAGAGACTACATAAAAGTACTAAATTATGATCATTATTATAACGGAATCCAAAGAAGAGAATTAAAATCAACATATTTATGAATAATATGCTTCAACATCTACTTTCCATGACTGTGTGGGCTCGGAAACAGCCACCATGCTTCCGAGAAAAAAATACTACAAGTGTGTAAAGTAACACTCACGAGACGAATCCTTATAAAAATACTACAGCTGAATCCAAAGAAGATAATTAAAACTTATTTATCTAGTAATATCCTTCAAGACTTACCATAACAAGATGGGCTCAAATACAATCACCATGCTTTCAAGGAAATTACGGCGAGTTTGGCTGAGACACCAGCATGGTAAATCTCATACACGTCCTCGCTGCATCACCCAATAGTTGAAATGGATGAGACCAGCTTGGAAGCAAAGTCTCTAGCTTAGAGCGCTGCTGCTCTTGCGGCGTTCCTTGGGACGTCGGTATTTTCCTCCCCCCCCTCTTTATTTTCCTTTCTCCCCTTGTTGCCGTCCCTCCCATTTGCCTGTGTTTACGCTTTATTCATTTTATTTCTGTTTGGTCAGAGAAATCGTATATAATGAGTGCCGCTCAGATTCACTTATTGTATCGTATTGTATCGTATCATCGAAGAAGGAAACGCAGCTCTATCACCTACAGAAGTACCAGCTCCACATGAAGTTCGGATCGTGGGGCTCACCACGTCATCGAGGGAAATCCTCTTCAATCTCCTAAGTATCAAGGCGTTATTAATAAGTCCTTCAGACTTATGGGTCTAGTCTAACAGACTAGAATTTGTTTTCATGTCCTTCAGACCTAGTTTATATAGTAGAGGCGACTATAATGTTTGTCATGTCCTTCAGACTTAATTTGTATAGTCGAGGCGACTATAATGTTTATTATTGACTTAGTCGAAGTGACTATTTTCCTAGATTTCTTATTTCAGTCAAAGTGACTAGATTTTGGTTTAGTGTCCTTCTGACTTGGTTGGTGTAGTCAAAGTGACTCTAATGTGTTGAATCATTCTTGTTGGCATGCTTTGCGTCTGGTATTAGCTGGGGTGGGTTAAACGCAGAACTCCACTAGTTTTCATAATGGGGTCAGCGCAGATACTTTTACTTTTAGCCTGTTGTTGACTCCTATTGGCCAAGTATTAAAAGTAAGTGTGTACTATTGAGTGCTCTGGCAGTAACTATTGGGAAAAGGACCGGCCATAGTACTATTTGGTGTTAGCACCTATTTGCTAGCCATCTACCAATGTAGTTAACAAACCTTTCTCATATCATTCATTATACAATGCATCTTCAGGACTTTGTTAAGTCCCAATCAAGCAAGCTAGTTCAAGTTATATATATAATAGTAGCTCTAAACTTAAAAGATTTACAGTTAACTTTCATTGATAATTGGTAATTATTTCACTGTTTTTCCTTTTAGACCCTACTGACAGTAGCCTGACACTTGCACAGCTGGTTTGATAGTGAATAGGCTCTTCCAGCCTACTGCCTTTGACCATGCTGCCTTGGGCACTTATTTACCTGAGCAGCTGCAAGACAACCCTATCGTTTGGACTTGCTATATGTCAACACATCTTGTATTTAACGTAAAATTTTCCAGGATCCACGATATGTTGTTTTCCTGAACCTATACATATTACACGTTCAATTGTCAACCAGCATTAATCTTGTATAACTATTGTAATCTTATATCTCATTTATGTTTTTCTATAATCAATCTATTTATTGTTAACTTAATTATTTGTCTTGCATAATAAATTATCTAGAACGATACAGTCGTTACAATCTGCGAAATTGTTACAGGTGGATCAGGAAATGATTTTAAACTTAAAATAAATGTAAAATTGTTGAAACATGTGAATGATTTGGTGTATTTGGGCAGAATGTTTTGTAAAAATGGAAGAATTGATAGTGAAATTGACAGACAAGTGAATGCATCTACGAGATTAGTCGGATGTTTGTGGACTATTGCAAATAATGTAGTACTATTAAAAGAATAAACATGGCAGTATATACAAGTGTGTTAATGCCAATGTTTTTGTATGTATGGGAAGCGTGGGTCTGTAAGGATAAATACGAGTGTGGTTGGAATGAGATACCAGCTAAGAGATGTATGAGGAAAAACTCGTATGGACAAAGTCAGTAATGAATGGGTGTTGAAGGTGTTTGAAATGGAATTCAATAGGTCTATGTGCAATTAGTGCCTTACGTTGTTTTGGGCATGTTGAGAGGATGAGTGTAGATAGAGTGACGAAGTAAATATATGATGGAAGAGTGTATATATCAAAAGGAGGTATGTTATATAAGACGAATATGTGAAAAAGAGTAGCATTAAGAGTTATAAGAATAAAAGCACATGTATGACTCAGAAATGAAGAGAGTATGCAAGCATAGGGAAGTGTGGAGAAAGTTACTGAGGATGGATTATAGGATTGTTTTGTACTTGCATAATACTTTCGAAAATGCAAGTTCTTTACCGCAGACTTGTATAGACAAATTTTTAATTTCCCAAATGTTAATCCCTATTATTAAAAATTCCAAACTTCATAGCTCATTAAACATCAAAAGGAGATACCATCTGTAGTAGAATGTATAGAAAGGTTAGTTAATCAATTTGGCCGGAAGGATAGTGGCTAAGTCGTCACTTCTTACCAGTTTTTAAAGCTACTACCACTATTCCACAAGATACTAGTAGCATTAAGGAGAAGTAATGTTTTAAATCGATCACCTGATAAAGCCTGGAGCCGAAACGTGTTAGTTTTCCTACATGCAATGTTGGTGAATATTAAAATAAATAACACATGTAACTTGAAAAAGTCATCATTAAAAGCTTATTCAATGTTGACAGTAAACTCAAAAAGTATTCATCGGATTGAAACAAAGCTTTTTCTATTTTACTCATTTTGCCAGGAAAATGGTTAACTATATTCCATCATATTATATCATAAGCAAGCGAAGCAGTGTAAAACAAAATGGTGGGAGGGGGTATACACTATAAAAAACGAGTTGCAGGTACTTTATTCGAGGCTTTGTAAGGTGGGGGGAGTTCATGTTTCTTTGGTAATCATTGTGCATGCATAAAGCACTTCTCTCAAGTAGGTTTCATTCTTTTCGAACATTTAAAGTTGTCAAATGTGTTAGCGCTGAAAATAATGTTCTTGCTTACTTTTTAGTACAAAGCCAACAACATAATTTTGTTTGGCGTGATAAGGGGCTTAATATAGAGCGGTTCTTCAATTTACTTTATTTTTGTTTCTTGGATAGCAAATTTAAACTATCTATTAACAATGTATTCATTTCATAGACCCACTTTTAGCATGGTTGTACTTGAATACTAAATTTAGATACTTTTTCAATTAGTTTCTTATGGTTTTGGGTGTCGAGTTTTGTATGTTGAATAGTAACTATATTTATTTTTGTATTCATTACAACACTATTTCCACACACGAGAACTATTGTTAGAGTACTTGCATTTGCACCTTAAATTAGGTATTTTTCTGTTATTTTATGGTTTTGCATGTAAATTAGGTTTATATAGTTTTGTTTATTTGAAAGTAAATTTTAAATATTTATTCGTGTTCAATGCAACAATGGCTCCATTCATGTAAGCTAACCAAGCCACTCTTGATGCAGTGTATGTCCAAATTTAAACTATTTATTTTGGTTCCTTAACAGGTGTGGCGTTGTCTACATATAAAACATTTACCTTGCTTCATTCATGTCTGAAATGGCGTTTTTGGTAGTTTATATGATTCACTTAAAATAAGTTGATTTACCCAACTTAAATGTGAGCAAAGTTGTGGGCAAACTAGTTGAAAATTAAATTGAAAAATAATGGAATTTACTCATTTAATGTAATAACCTGTTTTAACAGTGTTCGCTAAGAAAGTACATCATACAAAAGAACATACTATTGAACTATTATTGATATTTGAAACACCTCACTAGAATAGTATAAAAGCTCAAAAGTTTGCTTATTTAGACTGATAAGTTATAAATTATGAACAATTAAATGGATGGGTAAATAAATACATATACAGGAAACAAATGTAACAAGTTTAATTATGACACTTCATACAGTTTTATTTTAGTGATATACAAGTTAAAAAGCACTGCTGGATTAATTTCTACAAAATGTCCTATAATTTAGTAATCATATTATCTATATATACCAAGATGATAACCATTTTAATGTGTAAATTTATCAAAATATTTTATTTTAACAATCAACACTTTCACCTCAAAAGATAAAAGGTTTAGTTAGAGGTATTAAAGCTTACAATCATGATTAAAAAAATATATTTGCATAAATTGGCTTTAAACATGGATCTCTATGTGCATGCATGCATACATCACAAATAGCATTAATGAAAAAACAGAAACCGTGCGATTGGTTCATGTTTATAAATTTATGTTGTTTATTAACTTAACAAAAATGGTTCAAGACACCTGGCTTAGTAGATTATAACTATAAAGCATATCTATGCATATTTAATCTGTTAATAATTTTGCAAAATTATTTAAACTTTATAAAATAACTCACAAGATATTTTAATAATTTCAAGAATTTTCTAGTTTATTTGGAGGTTAATTCTAGATGTCAAACTATTATGATACTATTATTAAATATGGATTAAATTTCAGTCTTTAATAAAGAGCTTGCTACATCCAAACAAGGTTAATATTTGTATGGACCTTACTATAAGCTGGTATGTTAGGTCCAAACAAGATAACTAAAACACAGGTTAGGTCAAGACCACTTAATCTACTCAATAAAGAGGCCATGTTGAACTAAAGTAAAATTATAATAAAATTGGGTCAAGTTGTGTAAATTTATTACTTGGAGCTAAGAGGTATAGAAAATAAGTTTGCTATTGTGTTGATAGTGTTTAGAACACTTTTTGTTTCAATTCGTCCTCTCCTTGTAAATTTGGTCTGTTATAAGATAAACTAAAGGGGATGTAGAGTTTTCCATGTTATCATAAACAACTTGACCAAACCAAATCAGTAAAAATGTGAAGAATTTTGCCTCAAAATATAGAATGCTTAATCTAGAAAACAGCAAAGTTTTAAATTTATGATTGTATCTATATATATATATATTTTTTAAATTTATAGGATTTTTTTTAAATGCTAAGCACAGGACTTAAAATAAATTACCAGTAGTCCCGGTTATAAATAAGAATTAATATTTTGATTTGCAACGTACAAAAAGAACTTATGAAGCAAATGTTTGAAATTAAAGCAAACAAATGCTAATATAATGATTTAACTTATTTTTTCTTTTTTAAGTCTTCAAACCGTCTTGTGAGGTCATCAAAATCAATTTCGTCAGCATCATCGGTATGTACACCTCCTGGGGGATGTAAGCTATCATCTGGAACAGCTGGCAATTCGGGGAGATCCATGAAGCTAGGAGCTTCATTTTCCCCGGGGGTTATTTTGGGCCTTGGAGAAGGTTTGGGCTGGCAAACAAGAAAGGTAATGTCAATTTTTTGAAGTCAAAGAGTATTTTTGCTAGCACCTGATATTCAACAACCCTTCACTTCAGCTTTGTCGCTAAGAGCTTGCAAATTGATAGCAAACTAAAACCAGACTCACCCCAACATCAAACGAAGATACTTTATCTTCTACCCTACTACTCGAGTAGGTTTGCACAAAATATATGTTGTGGTTAATTCAGCTTAAACATTGATTGATAATGGGATCATCAACTTTAACAAAGTTTTTTTTAAGATACAATACAAATATTTCAGCTGCATAATTAGCTAAATTATTTTATTATTATTTTAAATAATAATAACAATGATATGTATAATCTAATATGAAAAAATAATGATGCATAGAATTTTAACCAAGACACCTTTATAAAATGTTAGAATCAAGTGCTCTATGGGTGTTTAAAAGACCTGCCCTGGAGAAGAGAAGTGCCCTCTAAGTGTATGGAAGTGTTGTACCTATTGTCAAAAATGCAGCAGAAAAATGAACAATGAATGTAAGTGAGACTAGGGAAATGGAGGCTATGGGAATGAAATTGGTGAGGAGCATGTTAGGTGACAAGAGGAGAAACAGGATAAGGAATCAAGTTATCCAAGAAAGAAAGGGAGTAGAGGGAGTATGTGAGATAGTAGAGAAAGCAAGTCTGAGATGGTATGGTCATGTAATTAGGCTGGAGATGGCGAGGCTGCCAAAGAAAATGATGGAAATTAAATATAAAAGAAAAAGACTGCAAGGGAGGCCAAGAAAGAGATGGGAGGAGCAGATACCAGAAAGTGTACCAGTGAGAGGAAGAAATTAAAGGAGGTAGAATGGTGGAAGGATAGTGGAAGGAGGCATTTTACTAAACGAACCCGGCTACTGGCTGGGAAACGGTTAATGATTATAATAACTATACTATATTGAAATTAAATAATTTTACAGATGAACCAAAATAATTAAAAAATGTCTCAAAACCTCGAATCCTTCAAATCACTTAGGTTACTTGAGAAAATTTCAGATTCCAGACCCAAATCTGTAAAAAAATTAATTTTTAAATTTTTCAAGTGAAATTTGTTATAGAGCTCTAATACTGTTTATTGGTGGTTCAGAACCAATTATAATTATAGGATGAACTAAACAAGCCACAAATAAGTAATTTAACAGTCAACTGAATGTATGCTATTTATAGTGAATGGATTAGTTTGGTAATTTTTTGGTAATTATCAAGTCATTTCATTGGTTATTTTTTGACAATTTTATTTCTTCAAAATCACACCCTACTTTTAATACTTTTTGCTCTATGTTACGGGTTTCTCGACTGATTACACTCTCGACCAACAACAATGAAGTGAGCAAAACTGTTAGGAGCTCAAAATAAAAAAAATCTAAGGATACGAGGAGTGTTAAGCGATGTTTCTATCCTTAGGGAATTAAGAGACTGTGTCAATCCTTTCAAAAAATAAGCAAGCTCATTGTTCTTCCGGTAATTTCTTTTTCCAAGATCGTAAGAAGCATATTATGTTTATAACGGCAGCTATGCCTGTGTCAGATATTATAATAAACAAGTGAGGTCCAATCTTTAAGTCAAAATAAAGAAGTTAGTGTTACTGACACTTGTTCACCTGTGACTGAGGATGGATGGGGATGGATATATATATATATGGTCCTCAACAAATATGTGACCAAATTGTGATAGAAAGAGTCAAATTTCTGCTTCTAGGATATTTCTACTCAAGTGATCATTAATATAGATGATACTTTATTTCTTCTTACAGCATACATATGCTGAAAAATAAGGAAAAGTCCCAAGATGGTGGATGTAATATTCTATTTCTGGTGATAAAGTGCACTGTGTTTTCTGTAAATTGTTTAGTCCTACATCAACATCAAATCTAACAACAAATGGCAACATATTGGATACTATTTGAAACAACGTGGAGCATCTCCAAAACATTTCAAATCTGGTCAAAATTGGCTTGATGCTCAAAAGGGCCTTAGTGATAAAAAAGAGAGAGTGATAAGGATAAACCATCCCAAATTAATTCAGGAATGAACAGATTGTGATGGTACTTGAAAGAATAGCAGCAGTAGTTGTATTTTTGGCAAAAGATAGCTTGGCTTTTATGTCACTTCAATTAAGTTGCTCAAATCAAATTTTACAGTGTCATCTCGACCCCTCCCCAACCCTTTCAGTTTGTACAGTCACGGAGCAATTGTCCGGCTCAGCTTGGTGATAGTTCGTAGGCTGGCTGGGGCCAGCGTAAGAAGGGTGAGGACTCGCGAAGCACAGGGGCATTAAATAATCCGCTCGCTTTCGGGCAAGGTGGGACAACATTAAGGAAACATACTGTATAAACAATAAACCATAATTTAAGTAGCAATTACCGTGTTTCAATCAGTGGGGTCTCAAGGCTGGGTTTTAATAAACAACAAATCCACTATTAAAGAATGAGCTCAAAGGGTGAGTTTCACAAACAATGTAAAGTACTTGGGACATATGAATTGTTAGAAAATTCTGATCTAGTAGTGATGGAACACTTAGTTGCATAATCTCACAGGAGATGCATGTACATTATCGTGGAAATCAAATTTAAAACGAATTAATCAATCTAATGGGTGATCCAAGTAAAGAAAACTAGAGTTGAGCTAAAATGGCAAAATACTTTTCAGTTATCTTTGATTGTACACCAGATATTAGCCCCAATGAACAGTTGTCATTCACAATTAGGATAGTTGATATTTAAGACAAACATATTTCTATTAATGAGCATTTTTTAGGCTACAGCTCTATTAATGACACTTCTGGACCAGGTATAACTGACATTCTTTATTCTGAAATATCAGTATGTGATCAAAAGAGGGATGATTGCAGAGGACAGGTTTATGATAGTGCGACCAACATGGCAGGATTGAGGAGTCCAAAAGAGAGTTTTGAATTAATATTCTTGAGCACTTTACAATCCACGTGGTTGACATAGACTAAATTTAGTTGTTGGCTAGGTATAAAAATCATCCTTGAAATGGGTTTCAATCTTTGGAGCAATTCAAAGGGTTCACAATCTTTTTGAAGCATCTACAAAAATGTTGGTTCATTGTAACTGGGAATGTTTAAATTTATCTTTAAACAAAGTCTATGAAGCATGACAGCCTTAACGCGATGACAACCTTAAAACTATAAGGTATCAATTTGTAAAGATTCGTGAAGCTATTTTGAGTGTAGAAGAGAATTTCAGTGGTCCAATATTGTCATCAGAGGCCAAGTCACTTGCTATCTACTTGGAAGATCTATTTTTTTGTTTTGATGCTTGTAATATGGTAAAATCTACTTTTCCAAGTGAGCAAGATGATGCAATCAAAAATTATTGATTAACCTGATTGTAACTTAAATGTTGAATAATTGCATACATTTTGTGGGGTTATTTAGAATAGAGCACTAGGCTAAATCATGGTTTAAATTAGGAGGGATAGCCAGCACACTCACCTTAGTGATACTGGAGTAGAAATGGTTTAGATAGAACACTAAAAAACACACAAACACATTTTTTTTAAATGTGTTTGTGTTTTATTTAGTGTTCTATCCCTCCTAATTTAAACCATAACTTTTGTGAGGGAATAGCAAAGTTCAAACTATGTTTTAGCTATGATTATAACAAAATAAATAACGAATGTTCGAAACTGTTATCGATGATCCTCAAAATGTAGAAGATAATTAAAAACTTTTCTATCCAATGAATGATAACATGATAGGTTCCCTACCAAGGCGTTTAAACTCGGCTGTCCTTTCACAACAACATATGGGGATTTTTCTACAATATTATAGAACTGAAAAAAAAAAGAAAAAAAAAATCTACTTCTCAATATATACTCTGAGTTAGCGGTTATTCTGTGTAAAGATACACGCTTGAAGTCTGAATCAGACATTGATGGATTCCGGTTGTCAGAGGAGCTAATACATATTCAACCCACAATTGTGGATATAAAATAAACTACCCCCCTAGAAGTGCTACTACATATAAATAAAACAAAAACTAATGGGCTGTTTCTAAATATATGGGTAGCCCTTTTCATCATAAAGAACCAACAAATCACTATAACCTGTGGCAAGCAAAGTTTTTGTAAGTTAAAACTTATTTAAGATCCTCAATGAGGCAAGATAGGCTTTCATCTGCGGCAATGTTAGTCATTGAAAGTGAAAGTGCAAAGGAAATTTACTTCTCCGAGACAGTTACTTATTTTGCGTCAATGAATGCGAGAAAAAAGCAAATTTAGTGACCAATGAATTATAGATTGAGGTATTTAATGAAATATTAATAATCTTCTTAATACACTTTATTGCATCCATAAAACTGAGGCTTATGTTATTTGTTTTATTAGTGCAGAAGTAACTTTCATTTTTTGTTTATATTAATAATGTTATTTTCTTATTATACTTATAGTGTGGTTTTGTGTGTTAGATGTATATCAAATAATGATTCAATAATAAAAAAAAAGAGAATATCAATTGAGTCATGAACCTTTAAACTTCAGTTAAGTAACTTTGTGAATGACAACTAAGATAGTGTTTAAATATTTTGCGTCTCAACATTGTTTTCAAATGTTATGGTGTGAAATATTATAATACTGACAACTGTAATAGAAACTCACTTGTTCTACTGGTCACAAAATGGCTAAGGAGTATGTTTAAAAAATGTTAATTAGGACCACAGCAGAGCATCAAGAATAATTTTATATAGCTTAATTAAAATCCAGAAGCCAATAATCAAGAAAAGCAATGTAGAGGGACATCTGTAGTCATCCATTTTGTAATGATCTCTTTTCAAAGTCATATGATGTTATAAAGGAGAGGGCGCCTAAATCAAAGTTTGCCTAGGTACAAAATTATGTTCGAGGTGGCCCTAAATATAAAACACAACATTAATATTGTTCGTACCTTTTTATTTGGCATGTTCAAATTAGGAGAGAAGCTGCTGTAAGGTGGTGGAAGTGAATCATCCTGGGGGGGAAAAAACAAAAAAAAACTGTTAAGACTAAATTTATGTACAGTTTCAAGTTTGAACATATGTGCCAGAAAACAATTACTACTTATAAGCAATTTGAAATGGAAGAGAAAAAAACCGTTTAACTACAAGGATCACTTGGCGATATAATCAGTAAAAATTACCGTTTTTTTAAACATAGTTTCAAGTATTAATATAAATGTGTATACAAGGCTGTAGCCAGGCTAAAATGTTAGGGAAGGGTTGGGGTGGTTTTGAGGGGACACAGCACCCCAATGATTAAGATGAAAAAGTATGAATACCTATGTAATGCTGCTAGAAGCAATGTAAATTTATTTTTATGGAAACTAAAAGCAAAGGTTTAAATAATGTAAGTGCTATAAATAATTTATTTTTGGTGTGTTTGGATTAAACAAACTTACTCTAATATTATAAATCAATAAATCTACTTTATGGTCCATGAATAATTCCCAAGCCTTATAGTAAAATGTTTAAACCAGCCAGTACTTAAACATTAAAATAACTCCATACAAGAAACCAAGCATCAAACATACACTTAACAAAAGTCAATCAAATTCTAGGCAGCTAGGATTTGGATCGCCTTGACAACAAAATTAAAAGCTTCAAAAACAGTGTATAGTTAAAAAAAAAAAAAAAAA
>CABEEJ010004123.1:52483-69701 GCA_901482245.1 Timema douglasi
GGGGGGGGGGGGGGGGGGGGGTTGGTGTGGGGAAAGCTTTCAAAATACATGATGAAAAATTGATTTAGCCAATCATAATTTAAGATTGATGAAATTACGTCTAAGAAATACTGTTGCTAACACTAACTAATAATAATAATTGCTCTTTAGCATACTTATTAAATTTATAGTTGTTAATGTGTTTAAGGGGGAGTCGGTAGACCCTATCTTACCCATGTTAAATTTGCAAAGTTTAGGTACATCTTTTAACAAAACTACTAAAGTTAGACTGATACATTTTTTTACTGGTTAGAGTATGATTTAATGAACATGTTACAAGAAGATTATTTTTAGTATTTTTTTTTATTTTATTTTTTTTACTTACCTAAAAAAAGTCTAAGTAAATTTTTCAGGAACTCAATTCGAAGTTCAATGTTCGATAAGTACACTGTTTTTCTTACTTATAGTATATTCCAGCTCCAAAGGCTTAGTTGGGTTTTACTTCCAGTTCCATAAGATGGGTTTTCTGGGTCCTCTTCTCCCGCATACACATTTTCAAGCCTTCTTATGGCCAAACCTGTCTTATGTCGACATTTTTTTAAAAATATCAAACACTTTGTGATATTCCCTTTGTTGAAAGAAGATATAGCTTCATACACTCCTAGCTCAAGTGTAGTAAGCATTACAAATGTACTTTTTGGAATTCTTGACCATTTCAGGTTGTTGAGTGACTTATTAGGATGCAAACATTTTCTGAGAATATCCAAGTCCTTAACGATTGGCTTTATCTCTTCCATGACAATAACAGGAAGATGAATATGGTTAGCATGATCATAGTTTGTTTTGGTGAAAACTGCTTTTTGATATTTACACCGACTGTCCTCACCCTTTGGATACAGTCAATGTGCTAGTTGCATTTTTGTTAAACTTATAGGTGCCTTAGGCGTTGTATTAGTACAAATAAACTTCTAATAAATCTTCTAAAACAACCAAAACACTAATTACACCTACTCATAACCAATAAATATTTCAACTAGATGTAGTAAACAAAGAAACATCTGTAAGAAACTTAATCATCTCTGTTGTGTTTAGTACCAACATTGAAAAATGAAAATCTTTTTTATACTTTCTAATAATCATATACCTATTTGCTAATGATAAAAAAAAATTACACAGCATTATAGCAATAAAGAGAAGCTAGATTATAGTGCCTGTATAGTGATGACAACATAATATAAAATTACTCATAATTACTGTTCTACTCAACCAAATGTTATGAAACTAGTCTCAAACTAATCCAAACGAATTGTAGAAAAATGAACTGTAATAGGGGGAGAGGGGGGGGGGGAGGATTTTTTGAATAAAATTGTCAGCCAACTTCATTGTTGTTGGGTAAACGATTAATAAAAATAGAAATAGCTTCACACTTGATCATTTGGCTTACTGGTAAATTACTTCAAGTAATAAATTTCACAATGCTTAGTGAGCATACTAGTTTTTATTATATCAACATTTGCTTTAAACGAGATGTGGCTTTCCAAATCTTTCCTGAAATCTCCATTTCTATTCCTTGATTTACACATACAATTAAAACACCCCTAACAAAATCAGCCCATTTCAATAGCTCCTGCCTACTGTTCTTCCCCAAGAAAACTTTATCCCTATACTATCCTTGATAGTATAACAACTCGTGTCTGCTATGATAAATGTGCAATAGGGTTTTAAATGATCTATAATTTATGTGAAATGCCTAAATGCCTAAATACCCAAACGATATAGACCTATTGTTGCAACATGCTTTGTCTTGCAGTAAAACTATGATGCAGCAACATTTTATTGATGTTACATTCTTGACCAGACATACAGTAAGTCCTGTTATAGCGTTGCCTATTAGAACGTTGTTTGGTTAAAACGTTGTTAATAATCTGTGACAATTTTTTTACATAATGTCCGCTATTGGGTACAACGTTGTAATTCAGCTGAACATGTGCCAAGTGTCAACTGCCTGTTTCCCGTTTGTGTGGGCCTAATAGGCCTATGAGTCATGCAGGTCACGTCAGAGATTTCTATCCGCCCCCGCCCCTATCTTCCATACAACAAGCCGTTAGTAATAGTAATAATGATGATAATATAAATGGGTATTTTTATGAGAAAAAATATATTTTGTTTGTTTTCAGCATTACTAAGTTGGCAATACTTAAGATGGTGCAAGCTATGAGCAGTTTTGTTCAAGCATAGGAATTTTTGTTTAGCTTTCTTTGTAGTTTTTATATTTTTAGTTCATGTGGGTCTTTTGTTTATATTTGTGTTTTTTATATCTAATACATTTTAAGTTCGCGTGTGACTTGAGTTTACCATTCTTTGTTTTTATATCTAATTTTTTTTTAGTTCCCGCGCAACGTGTTTACTTGTTTTGTTTTTATTTTAGCTAAGGGGGGCGGGGGCGGGGTGTTATCTGTTTACAATGGCGGCTAACCGGCCATGTAATTTATCTAACACTTTAATTGCAAAGAAAAACAAACGATCAATTAGTCTGGCTGTTAAAATGGACTTAATACAGCGATTCAAATCCGGTCAGCGAGCAGTGTAGACATTGCTGCAGCTTTGGGCCTACCTGCAACTACTATTCGCACTTGAAAGTTTACGCAATACCCGTGTGGAAAAGGTACTGTGCGAAGGAGAATTTAGATTTCAGAATTCTCCTCCACATTGATAATTCTCCCTCACATCCTCATGACATTCCTGACTTGGATGAGCATGTGAATATTGTTTTTCTCCCTCCCAATACTACGGCTCCAATCCAACCAATGGACCAAGGTGTAATTGCCACTTTCAAGCGATACTACTTGTGACGTACGTTTGAGCAACTTGTCGCAGCTACAGATGGTGAAGACAAGAATAGCATCAAGGAGTACTGGCGGAGCTACAATCTCTTTAACACCATCAACAACATATCCATGGCTTGGCAAGAAGTTTCCCATACATGCCTCAACGCGGTTTGGCGAAATCTATGGCCTGAATGTGTCACAGATTTTAAAGGATTTGAAGAGATTGTGCCAAGTGCAAACACAAACCTCCTCAACATTGCTCGTGAAGCAGGCTTCTAGAATCTGAAAATAGAGGACATAGATGAGGTGGTGGACGCTGAGAATGAGGAACTCACTAACGAGGAGCTACAAGAGCTGGCCCAAAATCCAAGCCCTGAATCTGATAGCGAATAGGACAAGACTTCATGCACATTTACTACGAAGAGCATGGCTATTGCATTTCACCCCATTCAAGAAGGACTTCAGATGTTGGCCGATGAAGACCCTGATGTAGAATGCAGCGCAAGAGTTCACAGGACTGTCATGTTACCAGGAAATTTACAAATAAAAGAAATGTGCCGCTAGGCAACCAGCTATCCGTGCATTCTTTCAACCAGTGGCCGCCATGGTTACACATGAGGACGAGAGGACCATGAGTATTGAGACAGTCACATCCACGTCCAAAAATTAAATGTATTCTTGTCCTGAGCTGTTTCCGCGATATGATACTACATGTATTTGTAAGTATTTTGGGGGGCCTTGGAACCTAACTCCTACACTTAACATTGATTCTTATGGGAAAATATCACTTTTATAAAGTTGTTTTCTATAAAGTTGCGTTTCTCAGGAACATAACACAACATTATAAGAGGATTTACTGTATATATAAAAAATACCAATAAATACTTTCCAGTATTTTGACATTACCTTATTATTACGATTTATAAATTTATAGCTAGAGGTACATTCATTGACTTCTTAATGTGTGTGCGTGTGTTTGTTATGGCTTATATGTATGTTTAGGTCTACATAATCGATGAGTTGTTAATACCAATAGAGAAATTCATTGTGTTAATTGGCCTCTCTCTTAGACAATTTACTGAGTTTGTTTGTGTTCATACAATGTGCACCTTCCTGTCTAGTTAACAAAGTGTACATATGTTGAAAATTAAGTTACCTGAGGATCTGGAGTGAATTCTATGTTGTAGTTTTTTGCAATTTCAATCAAATATTTTTCCACAAGCAGAGCTGGAGGGGATTGAATGCTCATCTTGTGTTGAATTCTTTCTGGTATTGTAGGCACTGAACCTTTTCGGCATGCCTTAAAAATAAGCAAATATATAATAAAGTAAATATATTGTATCTTGCTAATTACATATTAAAAAATGAAACTTTGTAATTAAATAATGAAAATTATATACCAAAGTTAATCTAAAATCACTAGAGAATTAGTATGATTGTAATGGCTTAAAAAGTCTAGGATATTGCAAGAAAAATGATTTGAATATTTTCCCCAAAAACTTTGCTATGTTATTTTTGTGTTCAAGTGTTAAACAACTATTTAGCACTAACTTAAATTGGTAAATTAGGTAAGGACTAGTAAATCAATATTACCTAACGTTTTATAAAATATATTTTATCACCACATCGAGTTATATTCACTTTATCTATAATTATCTTTAAATTTTTTAATGTTTAATTTAGTAATTTTAACTAAGAAACATTACTAAGAGTAAAATTAATATAATTGGTAATTCCAAATAAAAAAGTTAAGCTTTTGGAAAATGTAGTCAATTGAGAATTGAGCAATTCACTCAATAACCAGAGGCATGAAATATATTTTTTTTAGTGTGGCATCTTACTACCCATTTGGGTTCTACACCATAAAATAATTCTCCATTTTATATGAATCTATGCTTTTTCAGTTTATTATCCATATTCTCAAGATACACCCAATATCTTTTAGATGTGTCCAATGAGTGACTATAATTTACTTTTAAAGACAAATTTCACAAAGGTTTATCTAAGCTATAATTAAATAAAATGTAGTGTAAAGTTCTATATGCTTTAAATAGACACTAGGGGGAGGGGGCGGGACTACAAAACACAATTCATTTTATAATCTTACATAAATTATTAAACTTGAATAATAAATTAGCTTAGTTCAAGCACAGTTTTTAAAATGTAAATCTTGTTTTACTTTCCATATTATATGGATATGTTTAACACAAAGGGTATTAAAAATTAATATTATATAGGAAGTTTAAATGAAAAAGGCAGTAAAGAAGAGATGAAAAAACAATTTGGATCAAAAGATGATGGGTAAACTTTGCTGAAAATTATCATAGGAAAATAAATTTTCAATTCACCCGGATGGAATTTGAACGAAGTCAAATCTTGAGTGTCAGGGGTGCAAATATCAGAACAACCCACCTAGTGTCTAATTTCTATTTTTTTTAAGTAGTTGTTTGAAACATGTATATTAAAAAGATTTTTAAATTTATTTTATTACTATTTATTCTAGGCAATATAGTAAAATTGTAATTACTGATATTAGAATGAAACAAAAAATTTAACTTGACGGCTCAATACATATTTCCAATTTTAATACAAGGTGGTGCAAAAAAAGATGACCAAACTTCTAATACATAATTTCATTCACATTATGTCTGCTTTCATTCTCACAGGTAATCGTTGATTGTGACAGGCTAGTTGTGTTTAGCCCTCACATACTAAAATCTGTTAAGTCAACTTCTTCAAAAACTAACACACGTTATTAACACCATGTGAATCTGTTTGTTGACTTACCAGCTTACGTATGGAATGCTCTCCCCGTTGACCGAAGACAAGCCATCCAAGCCTGCGCCACCAAACATTGCGTTTGTTCCGGCTCAAACCTTCACACTGTTAGCTGTGCTCCTCGAACACTGGTGTGCGCATGTGCTATCTCCTACCTGTGGCGTGGTCGTCGTCCTCATAAACCCGACGCTTTTCTAGACTCCACCCCCTCCTCTTTCTTCTCCTTACTGCTTGGGCAGGATCTCAACCATATATATGCTAGTTCCACTTAGCTGTGTGTGACTATTATTCTATTAATTTATTCGCTCAGCCGTCGACATCAAGACTTCATTGCTGATACAGTAGCAAAATTCCTCGACTTAGAAGATGGTGGACCCAGCTTTGACGCCAGCTCGCCATAAACGTTGTAATCTACTAATGTAATATCTGGTCATCTAATAATCATTATAGTTAATTAGTTCTGGGTGGAGTTATATCACACTTAGCATGGGGTGACATTTTGTTTAGGTATTAATTTTAGTACTCTTGTACTTTAGTACTTAATATTTCTAGCTTTAAATCCTGTTGGGGGTTATAACTAATCTATTTAAGTTTGTTCATTCATAGTAAACATGTATGTTAGTGGATTTCATGCCGGTGAGTGCACACTGTCTTTCTGAACCGTGTACTCTGGAGGAGAAGTTAATCTCTCCAAAATATTATACCAATATTCCAATGGGCTAAGATTCTAAATTTTCAGATGGGATTTTTAGCTCAAATAAACGGCCTGGTAGGTGTGAGGCTTCTTCTTCTTCTTAAGTAAGTGTTGTTCTTGCCCGCAAGTTGTGCAACTCGTGGATATTACTACCTGTGTAATGACTTGTGTTGTTTTTCCTATGTTTTTGTATCTGGCATCCTTAAGGTGCAAGTCAGGCTTAAATGTATCATATTTGTATTAACAAACCCTGTAGTTTGGTGTTTCTTTGCATGGGCCTATTGTTGCTAAAAATATATAAACAGGCAGTCCTAGTTGGAAACAGCCTCGATGTTTAAACTTGTATAGCTTGAAATCCTATTATTCCCAGAAGTGAAAGTATCTCTCGTACCTCCCTCAAACTGGGGTTTAACATGTTACTGGTCGCTCTTGACCCCGAGTTCAAATAATTATTGTAAGTTTCATTAATGGTAGCCACTGTATCTCCTTAAAGTAGAGCTAATTAGGTTATTGCTCATCTAATAATATATTGCTTTTTGCTCACAATAGTGTTGCATGTTTAGGTCCTCAAATGATTGTTGTACTTAGACAATTAGTTACTGGCCTACATTTGGCTGCACTTTCTATTTCAAGTTATTATGCCTAGAGTAGGTGTTTTGTTAGCCATTCGTTTTATAACGGGATAATGTACTTCTTTAAGGAGTTGCGGGCCATATAGTGTAGAATCCTATGTTTAATAGCCACATGCTCTTATTAAACTCTTCACATAACTCCTGTTGTGTGTTCATGTGTGTTATATTGTAATTATTTCTAAACTATGGCCTCTGACAAAGATGTATAGACCATGATGGAAGTGTGTAAACATTCTTATGTTATGTAATTGTTTGATTTGCTCTTGTGTCCAATAGATATTACGTTTCACTTGTATTGGCTTATTGATATGTCAACGTTGTTTACACCGCCTAGTATATTTTGTACATGCTGTGTGATCTTAGTGGTAGGACACTTCAAGGTTCCCATAGTGCATGATTAATAATACTGCAGTGCATATGGAACAATATTTCCGAAACTATGGTACTGGACGTGATGATGGCCCACACTTGGCAGCAGTTACGTATGGGATTGAGGAACATTTTCAGAGACCAGCACCAACAAAGAAAACCATACTGAATTGGGTGAAAATGTTCAGAATGACTGGTTCAGTGATTAATCATAATAAAAGACAACCTGGAAGGCCACGAAGCATCAAAATAAATAAAAATGTTGGTTTTGTTTTGGACAAAGTTCTCGAATCACCAAAGAAGAGCATGCAGCGTGTGTCAAAAGAATTATCTATAGAATACACCAGTGTCCACCATATGATTAAGGATATTGGCGCTTACTCCCACCGCATACAGGTGCTTCATGAGTTGAGGCCTCAGGATTTCTATGCTCGCTTGCATTTCTGTGGACACGTGTTGGCAAACCTTTATGAGAAATCACATTACATTGATGATTTGGTGGTGGACTGATGAATGCCATGCTCTTCTCAGTGGACATATAAACAAACAAAACATGTGTTTTTTAGGTTGGGAAAAGCCTGATGAGTATGTGCAAAGACCACTTCATTCTGAGAAGGTAAAAGTGTTGGTGACAGTGTTAATGGACCCTATTTCATTCAAGATGAAAATGGTAACACAACAACCATAAATGCTAGATTATAAAGAGAGCAAATCATCAACAGCTTTCATGCAGATTTACAAACATTTTGTGATCTGAATAATACAGATTTTGAGAAGCAATTTTTTCAGCAGAACAGAGCCACCCCATGGCACATAGGCCATGGAAACAAAGCACTGTTACAAGAAATGTGTCTACATCGACTTGTGTCACGAAGGACTGACTTTCCTTATCAACCTCAAAGTCCAAACCCCACTTTATGTGATGCGTTTCTGTGGGGAATCTTGAAAGAAAACCGTTTCACACCTATTTCAAGAAATTGACAACAGCTTCGTGAGAACATTGAATCAGTGATGTAACACCTGTACAGTGCACTAGCGTGGTTACCAGAGTAATTTATTGCATGGAATTTGTCATTCGCAATGAAGGAGGACATGTATAACATGTAATCATACAATAAAGTGAACCTAACTTGTATGATAGTTTGGTTACCTTTTCTTTTGCACCATCCTGTACATATACTTAGTATGATTTTACCATAAAATCAGATCTAGGCTAAAACATATGTTTATGCTCTCATCAAGCTGCTTTAGAATTAATTCCAATTAGACAAATATTAAAAATTAAAGAACCCATAGATACAATATTTTAGGCAATATTATACTGGATTAAAGTATCTCTAATTGCATATATCTCTGGTTTAAAGGAATAATCTATCAAAAATTTTAAGGTATAAAGTTTTTATGTAGCAAACTGCTAATGTATACAGAAACATCTATTAAAAATACATTGGTTTTTCTTTCTTCATAAAATATTTGGTTATAGAGTCCCTGATGACAACTCTACTTACTTCTGCATATGGTTTCCCATATTTTGCTGTCAACATGTCAGAAATCATCTTCATTTCAGGGACATCTGCCTGAAGCCTTGGTGCCACCCATAAGACACTAGATATTGCTTCGGACAATCCTTCATCTAAATTTCTATAATACAAAACAAATAACACTAACCCAAAGATGTTTATGGTCAAAAACATGAGTTTGTAATAGTAGGAACATGAAAATTAAACCATGTATCTTGTTGACAGGGCTGGGGTTAAGAAAGAGACAATGACAACATTGACAATTAAGTGTTGCTATTTATTTTTTTTATATTCAAGAATAGATTGACCAAAGAGAAACCAGAGAATGACAACAGTGGTTCGAAATAGTAGTTACGCAGTTACCACTAAGATGATAGCGAATATAGAGAAAAAAGATAAACTTGGACAGTTTTTCAATGTTTGTACTATAGTGGGCCTACTTGAAACACCATTTCATTTATTTATGATGTGAAGTTTTAAGCCAATGTAGTCTAAATTATTTCGCAAACTTTCAAAACAAAAATTACTTTTTCTAGTATTGCTGCTAACCATCAAATGTAAGGTGAAGTGGGGTAAGTGAGATGGCGAGGCAAGTGAGAAACCACCCTGAGGAATCTTGATGATTTAAGGGAAACCCATAATTTTTACATGTTATAACTCATTATTTGTAGTATCTGCTAATGAAGTTTTGTTCTTTAAAGAAATTCTCAATATCTTTTTAGATTTTTTGTGTTAGTTGTTGCATTTTAACTCGAGGTTCAAGTTTGTCCATGTAACCTTTAAAAAATCATAACATATTAATCTCTTGCAATAAAATTGTGAAATGAATATTTTCAATACTATTTTATATGAGGTATTTAAGGAAAAATAAATTACAGATACATATTTTGGGGTTTTAAGGTATTTCCAGTTTCTCATTTACCCCTTTAAATTTGGGTGTTGGGGCAAGTGAGTAGGCCCAATCTCATTCTCACATGAGTCTCCAACCAGGGAAAGTATGCTATCGGATTTAATATGTGATGAGGAAAGCAATGAAAATAAAATCTTGCAGTCCACAAAAAACTATTTAGCATAAAAGTTGGAGACTGGGTTCTCGTTAAGGCTTAAACCCAACAAGAAATCAAACTAGAAACTCAAACATTATTTCGGGAAAATAGTGAGTATTGATTTAGCTAACTTGGAAGCAACTGTGACTTTTATACAGAAGAAAAGCATTAATAAAAGTGGCTAAACGTTCTTTATATCGCCAGACATTGATGATCAAAGTTGTGTTTCCGATGAAGACATGTTGGTATTTCTACCTGAACCAACAATTAGAAGATGGGATTTTTTCAGTTTCACTTTGGTCAAATTACTTGATGTGAGAATACAAGAAAAACAGTGAAATCTGTAAATAGGTTAAAATGAGTTTTTATTTGAATTTCTAGTTAATTTTGGTTGCAATATCTTAAAGAACTAAAGTGTATTAATTGTGAAATCAACTAGAAAGTAAATTAGTTTAGTTTATTTGCTGTACAAGGTTCAGCATGAATTATTCTCATTTAAACATTACACAAAATTAAGTAGGAAATTAACAAATAAGTTTATTTGAATATTTAATTAATAACAATGTCAATTTCAACTCTGTAACATATTACCATAATTAAATAATATAAGTTATCTGACAGATATAGCAAGTTACAAGGTTCTACTAGTAATAACATTTCTGAACAATACTGCGCAATGAATATATTCAACTCTTTCAGCAGCGATATCTCTGGGATGAATAAAGGTAAAAATATTTTTCAGCATTAAAAGTATAACAAAGCACTTGCCACAATTATATTGCCATTAGTGAATGTGGTTTGGTCTGGTCCGGTTTCTTACTTACCCAGAGTGCCGGGGCAAGTGAGAAACAAAACACATGACCAAAACAAAAAAAATTTACATTATATATAGAAAACAAAACCGAAAATCACTGTACAAATTTCAAAACTTATAGGTTCTTTCATTCTGAAGTTATGAAGGTTCAAAGTAAAACTATAGGTTTTTGCCTTCTCACTTTCCACTTCACCAAGACTAATTTTTGAACATATTGCCAAAATTTTTTTAGTACTATATATATTTGAATATTTCCCTACAATTTTAATTACTGCAAACTACTCTGATAAGTTTACTAACTTTTTTTTAATAAAACACGGATGTCATAGTTTTTATTAGGCTAGTTTCTTTTCAATAACCATACTATCTTAAAAGCAAACATAACACAAGCTGTGGGTTAAAGTTGTAGACTTCCTAAGCCACAGCCTTAAAAGTGATTTTATTTATTTAAAAAAATACATAGTTTAAAGTTTTTTTATTTCATTAGTTTCCTCTAGGATTTGACTAGCCTATCTAATGATACAGCTGGATTCTACCTAATCAGCATTTAATATAGTTTATTTCTGGATAGGCTCATTAACTTTTTATTCCCTTTGTGCCTTTTCTGTACTTCTGAAATGAGTTAAAAGTTTATTTAATGTAGCCTTCATTTACCCTGTTAGGTACGTCTTGTCAGAGGTGAAGGAAGGGTTTGTCAATCAGATAAATCTGTGCCGGGACCGAGGATTGAACACAAAAGTTAGATATCTTACCCCTAGACCGCCAGGTTACCCAAAAAATTCTATAGAGAAAAGTAAAACCTTATAAAACACAAGAAAGCATGACAAAGAAAGCATGATGGGAAAGTGAAGTAAAACCTATGAAAATAAATTTATAATGACATGGAAATAAAACTACTATATTTTTTATCATGACATAATACCAACCGAGCTCTACCTAACCTTTCATTACTATGACAATATCTCTCTAGAGATTTACCTAACCTTTCATATGTTCATAAAGTAAACTCTAAATTATATCAAAGGATTTGATTTAATAAATAAACGTTGTTAGTAGGCTTAAACATGATTCAACTACTAACATCATAATGCTAAGAATCGTGGGAAGATGTCAACGTACAGAATGACACAGAAAGACGAGTGGAAAGTAACACTTCAGTGTCAATATCATAATTCTATGTAAACATGTAGTATTTATCATTAATGCAAAAAAGGTTAAAAACTCTTTGTCACATGATTCTAAAGACTCTTGTAAGTTAAAAAAAAACACATTATTCACCATATCAGTGTAATGCACTCAAGACTCTTAATTTATTTTAAGGTATTTAATAAGTAGCCTTTACTTTAACAAAGTATATTAACTAATGTAGACTAAAATGTTATCCAAAGTAGAGTTATATATATATATTTTTTTTTTATCAAATAGGTAGCGTTTAAGGCCGTAGTCACGGGGGTGGGGGGCGGAGGGAGTTTTGAGGGTTCAAAACCCCCACTAAATTTTATGAACAAAATATATATATGGCTTTATTCATGGTTCAAACCATATCTAAATTAAGATACAAGTACAAATTAGGGGGCTGTGTTACCATAAAAAGCACTTCAGAGAGCTTCTAGAAGTGTTAAATATTTAGAAATTTACCTTGCCTTCAGCCTTTTGGGCGTTATTTTACCATTAAAAAACACTTCATAGAGCTTCAAAAAGTGTTTAATACTCAGAAATTTCCCAAGCCTTCAGCAGCTAGGGAGTTATTTTACCATGAAAAAAAAAAAACTTCAGAGAGCATCTAGAACTGTTTAGAATTTAGAATTTTTTCTAGCTTCCAGCAATTGGGGGATGCTCCCACTAAAACCCCCCTGAAATTAATGGATGGTTACAGCCTTGGTTGACCTGGCAGTCTAGGGGTAAGGTGTCACACTTCTGTGCTAGCGGCCGGGGTTCAATCCTCGATCCCGACACAGATTTATCTGATAACCAAACCTTTCCTTCACCTCTGACAAGACATCTTGTGAATGTGGGGAATGCCAGGCCTCCACCATGGTTCGGATTCCAAGTTAAACTGTAGGTCCTCCATTTCATCTCACAATCACCCTACCATTACACATTAGCGTAAGTGCGTATAACCCGAACGGGTAGTAAGACGCGGTGCTAATAATAATAATAATACAGCCTTGGTAGCACAGTAGCCCCTTGGCTTCTTTGGTGCTGACTGACAGCTTTGAAAAGTTACCAGGCCAAATTATGTATCCCTACGCCGCCGAACTAAATGATCTGCAACATGTGTTTATCAGCTGTCACTTCTGACAGTCAAAATTTAGGTATATACCTAAATGTTGACTGTCAGAAGTCAGCTATGAGCTGTCAGTCAGCACCAAAGAAGTCATGGGGCTACTGTATTTAAAAAGTGTATATACCATAGTTCCGAATATTTAGATTTGTGCACCACCTATTTGTTTGGTCACGAGCCGCCACTGTTTAAATATTATATTAGTATTGTTTATCCATACTACATACAAATAATGTGTTTACAAGTGTTAGGTGACACCTGTGATATGAGCAATAAAAGATAACACAAGACTGGGATACTTACTGTGTTTGAGAAATTAACCCAAACCTTGCCAAAAGCAAATCACAATACATCTCCACGAACTCCATTGCTTCAACCAAATAATCTTCTCTAATTATGTGTTCTACTCGTATCCTAGCTCTTTCGCACTTGTTATTCGAAATATAGTCGGCAATTTCTTTGCGAGACTTTTGAGTAAGTTCAGCCTTTTTCTTTTGCAACAACTTCAGTCTATTAATTGCAAGACGGAGATTTGTTTTTAACTTGGAGTAATTTGGACCACTTGAAAACATTGTTTTACTTTAATTATATATAATGTAGTTTAAAGCAATAAATTACAATCAGTAAATAAAGATTATTTAATACTACCCAGAAGTCGTAACACAATTTAAATTCGACGTCTTTGATTCGTAAAGATATGAATCACAGATTAATGATACTTTAAATGAGTAACCAATCCTATGATTCACCAATGATCTCGATAATATAACTGAATGGACATCAGCAGTCTGAAATTTTTTAGCTGACATTTGGCACACCATTGTGTAAGAGAAAGAAAAATACTTTCAAGTATCTTTTTCTCTCTTACATACATACAAAGCAATGGGTCATTTCGATATCGTTAGCAAATTTTTATGAATATATGAGATATGATTATTTAAACAAAATAAATGTGTCAATAAAAGGTTTGAAGAGCATAACTAAGTTAAACACTTGTGACCCGTTTCTTTAAATAAGTCGATGTAGGCTAATATAGTAATACTTCTTACACGCCTATAACCCACATGATCGTTTGAACGTAAGTCTTTTACACAAAGTTTGTAATTCGAACAAATGTAATCGGGTTTTATTGACCTTATTTATATAGTTATCGTAAATTAAATACAATATGGTTTCTGAAAGCAATATACAAGCTGAGAGCCAACTTTAAATATATTGTAATAAAGTGATAATTCCTACAAGCCCTATAACCTAAATCGTAACAAGTTACAAGTATCAAAACAATTGAGTGGTCTAGCACCTACTCTCCGACCCATTTGGACTATTATTTCCTCACGCCTCGCCACCACCTCCTCCCACATTACCACGATTGAACTGACTGAAAAGTGGTTTGAGCAAACTCCCAGCTAGCGAGCGAAAGAAGACCACTTCCTGAAACATGTGACGGCCGCTACGCGAACTTCCCCTCTTGTTTGTTGTTTATTTTCCATTGACTCCCCTTCTTCCCCCTTTCTACTTCTTTCCACGTTCTGGTAGAACGTTCTCGTCTATTCCACGTCCTTCCCTTACACTTCTCTCTCACTCCCTCTTATACCTTCCCTCTCCCTTCTCTTTCTCTGAACATGTGATCAGGTGTTTGGTAATATCAGTGGTGGACCGTAGCTAAAATTAGTGAGGGTGCTGCTCCAGAAAATGTTTAGCCTTTTGTTTTAAAATTGTGTAAAAGAAAAAAAAAAATTATAAAAAGAAAATATATTCAGGAACTTGATAAAATCTTAACAAAAAAAAATTCATTACTTACTTTAGCTTAAATTTTTACAGTTCAAGCTTGATCTATTCATTTAAAAATGAAAGCCATTCTTCTTGTTTTAATTTACGCAAAAAGTTCAATAATTTTCTCCTTGATCTCTGGATGACAACTGAGGGAATTTTTCTCAATTGAAAGTACTGCAAGTGCATTTAGTCTTTCTGTAAAATAAAAGAACCGAAAAAAAGATGAATCAAATAGAATAGCTGGAAGCAGAATAATATTTTAATTCTACACTCTTCTAAACTTTATCACATTCAAGAATATAGTACACGGTTTTTAAGCACAACACACGCTGAATAAAAAAAGATCCTTCCACCACCATACCAGAGCTGGCACTGCGAGAGCAACAGTGCTCTCTCTCTACTTGGCAGTCCCGCCTTCTTCCCCACCCCCCTTCTATGTGCGCATACACACAACAGTCAAATACAACGTCGCACTACAACACGGCGAACAACAGTCATTAAATAGCTCTACAAATGCGATCCATGCCTGACGGGCAAAAGACACACAAGTTGAACAACAATCATTAAATTGCTCTACAAACTCAAGCCATGCCTGAAACGCCCAAGTAACTTTAAGAGAGCCTACCAACATCTAATAAGGTACACTGCCAGGCCTGGAACAACCTAAACAGCCATTTCCATGCCTGAAGGCACTGCAGACTACGACATTGTCGTGCAGGCCATGGAGTGTGACACACTACTACCTAAACTGCAGGTCTGAAGGACCCAGCATATATCAGTGACATAGAACGTCACCAATGGCTAGCACTGAAAGCCAGAAAGTTTAAGACTAAACTACATTTACACGAAAAGCATAGGAGTTATTAATGCCCTCTTGAACAAGTAAACTATTCCTAAGACCTAACCATGGTCATTACAGACATATAAACCCTATCAATACTTGATTATAACGCTGTGGCAGTCTTCTTCTGCCGATCAGGCCAGTCCCTTGGTACCATCGTCCCTTCCTGAAGTCTTAAATATGTCTTTATCGACGATACGTGTGACGTGTTGTATCCTGGGATAATAATGAAGTAATGCATTGGTGTCTTATAGTGCCAGAGTTCGGTGAACCATAGAAGAGTAGTGGGTGGAATGAAGTCCCATTAAGTTCACTTCGGTACGTAAGCCATAACCAGCGAAAACTGCGCGCGGCGCGCCACCCAGTAATCAGTCAGATGAATTAAAAGCTCGGCCCGATGAAATGCGGCGTCGCTGGCCAAGAGAATAGCAGGTCACATCTAATTGAACTCATGTTCAGCGAAGTTGTGGCGAGGTAAGTAACACACACATGTATAGATATGAGTATATTTTCATTAATCCATGTACATTTTATTTCAACACCGTTATTTGTGGCAGTTGATTTGGTTTGCACGGGACTTGGCTAGTTAGCCCGCTACATTAGTGTCAATGTAGGTACGTGGCAAATCAGAAGTGATTTTCTCCAAGACTGTTACTGGATGTGAACGAGCTAGAATAGTGCCATTAATGGTGGAAAGATTTAAGTTTGTTATTCTATTAGTGTTTACATGACAAAGATATATGCAATTTATGTCTTGTGACAAGTGGGACCTAGTTACATTCAAAAGCTGAGAACAGCGGCTGGTGATAAATCCAAACTGAGCTGCAGAGTCCAGTACCCCTCGCACTATTTGGGGAGGACCAAAAGGAGTTGTTAGTTGGATATAAGTGGTTGTTAATATCACTGTGGTCATTGGTTGGATTGTAAGACCAATAAAGGGAGTAGGTAGAATCTCCTGAATGATTTCGATGGAGGGATTCTGTTGACTGGTGAGCGTCGTAACCTTGAGATGATTGTGGGTTTGAGGAGGCGTAGTGGTGTAATGTTTCCGGGGACACCAATATCATATTTTTCTTGTGTTCCATTATCTACTTGTTGAATAAGGAACCGAGGACACCGCTAATCAAAGAGGCTAAAAGTAAGGGCAAAAACGCTCCTCCCTTCTGCACGAGTAGTTGTCTTTTCTTCTTCCAGCACTCTCCCCTTTAGACCAGCTTGCGCAACACCTGTTTGTGAGCACGCAACATTGTCTTCTGCGCTTTTTTCAACGGTACTTGCCCTTTTAAAGTGTTGTAGGCACACTCGCAAACAGAGTCAATTAGTTTCTTGTCGGCCGTTTTCAGCAAGGCGACACGTTGCTGCGGATTCATGCGATACATCCCACGTAGCAGAAGGGACTGCTTCAGAAATTTGGGACTCATGGTGATGAAATGATCTGTAATCGGGAAGTGTCGGGGTTTTTATAGCTTTTGCGTGGTAGGTACACACAGCACCCGACATTTGTGCGGGTTCTATATCTGAACTTTTCGGGTGTACCTTGTTTGAAATCTAACAATATATACCCATGAAGTGTACTGTAACGACTTACATTGTAATAACACTCACCAACTGGGACAGCCGCTCTCACAAGGTCAACACGCGGCACAAGCTCGACCACCAA
>CABEEJ010004124.1:0-17034 GCA_901482245.1 Timema douglasi
CCCCCCCCTTTTTTTCTTCTTCAAAGATGTTGGTGCATAATGCAAGTTGTTTATATATATATAATATATATCTGACATAAATTACATCCAAGATAATGTACAGAATAATAAGTTGTAAATGAAAAATATATGTGTGTATATAGATATATATTTAGTTTTACGCACCCCTTAAGATTCGACACGCACCCCTCGTTCAACACCACTGTTATGTAACCATCAAAAGGTTTAATCCAACATGAATCTTACTCAAGGTCCACGCACCTACACAGGCTTTATTTTTTAAAATAGAGATAACGCCAACGAATACCACTGGCCATGCTAATTTAGGAGAGAAACATTAAGTTATTTTCAAAGAAAATTAGCAAAAATGGAAAAAAAGAAAAAAAAAGAAATGGAATTGAACCTAAAGAAAATTCCATAAAAAAAAGTAAGTTATTTAAAAACGAACAACATTTTGAAACGAAAGAGTACTTTTTTATTTTTATTTTACTCAAAGTTTTTCCCATCTATGTGGATTTCACACTTTCTGACAGCCTAGATGTAGATATGTGTTCCTTCTGTGAATGGACAGTACTTTCAACTACTTTCCAATCTGTACCACATTCTTTCTGCTGTCGCTGTCCCCCTCACTGGCTGTAAAACAAGGGGGAGAGGAGTTTGAAAGGGTTGGGGGCACAGAGAAAAAGGGGGGGAAAGTCACCCGGCAAATCATTGAGCTACAAGTTTATTCAGATTACACATAAATCAAGTAGAGGAGGGTCTTCCAATCCTCTGGAACATATTTCACTTTTATTAGCGTGTTAATTAATTACGTTGTCTTATTAATGAAGCTCACCGTATACTTGGATTGTTGTGACGTAATCTAATAGCGAGTTTAATTTATTACTGTCTAGATTTTCATCTAGAGGTTCAAGGGGACCTGCAGATAAATATCAATTATAACCATTTCATTTGAAATCTAGTTTGCGCACACCAACTGTCCAGGAATTTGCACATTCACACTATGCTGGTAGTGTTAAAGAAGGTGGACTTTAGAGTAAATGTACCCACATTTACGTGGAGGTGGATTGAGAAACTGTCTAAGGAAAACTACCTTCAATACATATGTGTTTTTTCCCTGTTCAACAATATAATACCATAATATTTACTATAATAATAATAATAATTATTATTATTATTATTAGCACCGAGTATTACTACCCTTTCGGGTTGTACGCACTTACGCTGATGTGTAATGGTAGGGTGATTATGAGATGAAATGGAGGAGCTACAGTTTAACGTGGGATCCGAACCACGGTGGAGGCGTGGCATTACTCACATTTACAAGTTGTGATTAATACACACCTGGACTATTATTGTTTAATTTGTACACTATCTGCATTGTCTCATGCAAAGCAGGACGCAACACGTGACACTCGTGTCGGAAGGGATTTCCTGGGACGGGAGTATCATGGTGCTTGTGATGAAAGGAGGATGTCAGTGTCAATAATGATTCATAGTTATTTGTAGTGAGTGGATTTGAATAATATAACATAGTCATGAAACAAATTTGATTATCCTAAAGTGAAGATGAATATTTTTATATTTCGTGGATGCAGAAGATGACGGCATGCTCTAATGCTCCCTGAAGAGGAATACGAGAGAAAATCCAATCATGTATTGACAAATTGGTCACACCATGATGTCGAATAACTGTAGTGGCGGATTCTCACATTTTGCAAAGGTTACTGAAACATGGGGACAAAAAATGTTTTAATTGGAATGGGGGAATTGAGATTGCAAACTGGATTTGGGTTTTTAGAGTTACGTCCGAATACACTACTTTATGAGAGGCCGGGCGAGAGCCTCCCACCTTTTATACTTCTCGCTTATCCGAGCAGGGCTTTGGGACGTCAGTGACACCCGCCAGGGCTGATGACGTAGTTCCCAAGTCTTTGGCTAAGAGGGTTGGTGGCCCCTCTAAGCCTGTCGCAAGCTTCCGGAAGTGGTCTTCGATGGGGGGGAATCTCAAAGTCCTGGTGAAAAATCACGTTGCGAACGTACCAGGGGGCATCCACAATGATTTTCAGACATTGGCTCTGGAAAGCCTACATCTTCTTCACATATGTGTCCACCAGATAGCCCCAGATGGAAAACTCACTACTACTTGTGGAATGTCAGTCAGTTCCTCAGAGATAGGGCGCTACGCCTGTTCAGCACGGAGCGTAGGCACTCCAGCCCTTGCCTCACCTTGTTCAGTCTCTCCGTACAGTGTAGTCTCCAGGTCAGTTTGGTGTCCAGCGTAAGTCCCAGGCACTGTTCACCCATCTGATCTGTTTTCCAAACAACCGGAGGGGAGCCAGCCTGTAATACTTTCCATGTGCAGAGCATTGCTGTGGTATTATCTACGTTGATACTTGTCCTCCAGGTGGTCACAACTGCGTCAGGTGAGTCTCGGGTCTCGTCTCCAGCAGCGGCCCCATCCATGACCCCACTACTTGAGCCGTATCTCCTGCATACAATAACAACCGAGTGTCTGGGGGTTTCGGAATGTTGTTCACATACAGGCTGAAGAAGAAGGAAGGGTCCACGTGGGGACCCTGAGGAATTACATCTAGGATACTTGTACTTGGGATGTAGCGTTCCCAAAGTTTGTGGAGAAAGTGGGAAAGATCAGATTTTACTATCGTATTTAGATAAAAGGGAAGGTCTAGTCAAAGGAGTTTGAAAATAAGTCCTTCATGCCCAATTTGGTTGAAGGCCACGTCGATTAAAACAGTACTGGCCAGCTTGTTGATGTTGAGGGTCATCGTGAACTCAACCAGGCGGACAAGTTGGTGGGACGTCCAGACCTGAAGCCAAATTGCTCATCCACCAGCATGCGTTCCTCCCAAACGTGCCTCTTTAACCTCATCAATAATTGTATCTCGAACACCTTGCTCAAACAAACAAGAAGGCTGATCATTCGGTAAGATGAAGCTATGGCTGGGTCCTTATCCAGTTTGTGAAAACAGAGGACGTTTGCGTATTCTTAGAGCTCAGGAAAATGACCAAGAAGTAGGTTGGCGTTGAACAACTTTGTGAGAAAATTAATAGCCTCCAAGGGCAGGTTTCTGAAGATTACGTTTATAATGCTATCCAGTCCGGAGTCTTTGTTTAATCTTAGAGGGGCTAATGCCCACGACATTTCTGTCATGTTTGTGGGTTTGGGTTCAACAAAGGATCTGCAAGAGAACCCACCGATGACCTACTCCACCGTATGCTATGTGAACCGGGTCTGATGGATTGTCAGCCCTTACAAATTGTGCCCTTAAGTTCTCAGCGATAGCATATGCCTTCTTCTGGTCGAAATTAGCTACCCCGTTCCGTTCGACGACCGGGTATTTTGGCTCTGGGACTAACATCGAATTCCTCGTCATGACCTCTCTCTCAAAACATTTGTGAACAGCTGCTACAGACGTGCAAAGTTGAAATTAGAGATTGTTACAACCTAAGACTTCCGCCTAGGCTACGATTACATTCCTAGTCTTGAGACAATGGCTTCTGGACTGACCATGTAAATCTCAGTCAGGGCTTAACGGCTGGTTCATGACCCGGAATTCATCCAGGGACCAACTGATGGACTAGCAGGACAGTTGTGTCCTGTACTTGATCAGAGGATGTCAAACTAAAGACCTCCCCAATGTGCAAGAATATTGTAGGGTTAGGGTAGTTTACCCGTAGACAGTTAACATGTACCAACTATCATCTTTTGTAATAATTGTTTATTTCATATTACATGTTATTAAATTAGTTAGTTCTAGAATATAGTTAACTTATTATTATTATTATTATTATTATTATTATTATTATTAGCACCACGTCTTACTACCCGTTTGGGTTATACGCACTTACGCTAATGTGTAATGGTAGGGTGATTGTGAGATGAAATGGAGGACCTACAGTTTAACGTGGAATCCGAACCACGGTGGAGGACTGGCATTCCCCACATTCACAAGATGTCTTGTCAGAGGTGAAGGAAGTGTTTGGTAATCAGATAAATCTTTGCCGGGACCGAGGATTGAACCCCGGCCGCCAGCATAGAAGTCTGACACCTTAACCCCTAGACCGCCAGGTAACCCATCTTGTATTATTTAAAGGTGTGGGTGCGGTCCTATCCTCCACGAACTGGCGACCAGTCATAGCAGAATTATTGAGGAATTTATAGGTATTTGTTTTAATATTGTATCCTTAAAACTCACCGAATGAGACGTTAATTCATTAACATGGGGAATCCTATCTTGGATCTCCTATGACGTCACAGGTAGTCAACATCCTTAGGCGTTCACTTAAAAAAAAAGTTCACCAGAACAGGAACTAGTTCAAATGAAGGTCTTCTCTCCGAGCAATCGGGTAAGAGGATGGAGAGGGACGGGGCCAGATGTAAACTTTTAGCAGCAACATCTTCAAGAAGGTTTTTTTTCTCTTTTGAACGGGGGCCTTAATCTCAACTTGTCTTTAAGAGCGTGTCTTAGATCCGAAGATAGCCCCGGGTGCATCTTCAAGTAAATCCGAACTCGGGCGCGAAGACTCCAGTCATCCGAGATAATCCGAGTGACGGGACCTTTCGTTTCCTCCGATTCCTGAAGAAAGAACCACTAGAGCAGAATAAAGAATTTATATCTGGAATTAGTCTGAGAGCCCAACAGCACCCAACTCTTCTTTTATTGATTTTAGTTTAGCATTGCTTGGCAAATTCTTTTTTTTTTTACTGAGGAAAACACAAAAGTGATTTCTTCAAGTTTATTTTGTTTGGAAAGGTATTTATAATAATGTCGATTGAGTGTGTACGATTTCTATAGCTCAGGAAATAATTATCTCTTATAGATCAAAAAGAGAATCTCTTAGAACTTGCTTGTGAAATGTTTGAATTCATATTCTGGTCTTCCTTTTTTAAGTGATTGGAGCTCATCATTCAACCGTTGAAGTTCATTATGGAGACTGGAAGATGTAACACTGAGAATATTTAATCAATTCATGTCTCCGTCCTACCCGGAAGAAATGAAACTGCTTTGTTGTAAATATATCCTTATGACGTGCCTTTATAATTGCTAATTTCTACAAGCTTGATTGATTTATTGCAAATGAATGTGTAAAGATAATGAGAACATTAACTAATAGCATTTAAAAAAAAATAAGGCATTGAAACTCTTTTCAAACAAAGGCTGAAATTATTATTATTATTATTATTATTATTATTATTAGCACCGCGTCTTACTACCCGTTCGGGTTATACGCACTTACGCTAATGTGTAAAGGTAGGGTGATTGTGAGATGAAATGAAGGACCTACAGTTTAACGTGGAATCCGAACCACGGTGGAGGGTGGAGGCCTGGCATTCCACACATTCACAAGATGTCTTGTCAGAGGTGAAGAAAGGGTTTGGCAATCAGATAAATCTGTGCCGGGACCGAGGATTGAACCTCGGCCGCCAGCATAGAAGTCTGACCCCTTACCCCCTAGACCACCAGGTCACTAAAGGCTGAAATTACTTTTAAATTTATACCATAGTTTCACTAACAATAATCTATAACTTTATATCTACTTGAACTTTAACTTGTTTAAATATTCACTATATCATATAATTACTTACAAACTTACATAGCTTACGATACCACAACCAACATCTAAACACGCATTGGTGGTCACGCGGGCTATGGCGTCAACATCGTGTGGTCAGGCTGGTGGCAAGCAGATAATGGTCCAAACTCCAAACGGGTGTAGTTGTGTGGTCTTTCTTAAAGAGTTCCTGACACACTCTACTAACAAATGTGGAAACACTTGTTCTAAATTCTTCCATTCACAAATCTACTTCTGTATTTAGAACAGAAACAAGAAGTCATGTTACAATGACATGAATCATTGTTCCAAAGACAGATCTTTGCCATGCCTCCTATGACCTATCATCATATGTGGAGCTTTATTCTCCTTTTTCTCTTCATTTGGATATTAATATATTCACATTTAATAGCTACATAATGAATGCCCCTGTCTAAAATTTCATTTCAGTGATCTTCAAGAAACTGTTCTAGAGCTTGAAGCTTCACAATGTCCATTTACGTGTCGATTACAACCGTTGGCGAATAATTTTGTGTAAGATTAGATTACCCGCCTTGGTGGCGTAGTTGGCTAACGCGCTTGTCGTGTTGGAGCTCGACCGCTGAGGACGGGGAGATCGAGGTTCGAATCTCGGTCGGGTGAACTGGCGGGTGGTTTTTCCTAAAATGGTTTTCCACTCTCCCTCCACGCAAATGCGGGTTCACTTCCTCTGATTCAACCTGCCCAATTCCTAATCCATTAGCGTAGTTAGTACTTAAAAAGCGTGTAACCCGAACCGATAGTAAGACGCGGTGCTTAATAATAATAAGATTATATTCTTACATGACTTCACACCAGAAAATAAGTTAGCTCAAAGAAAAAGAGAAAACTCACAAACAGAATTCCTCACAATCTGATATGGTCTTATTGTGTCCACATTTTCTTTAGAAGCGTACAATTCTTATAGGGTTCAGGTCAGATTTAAAAGAAAATGCTTCCCTTGGTTCCCGACTTCATAATAAGCAGTCCGTCTTGTCTGGGAAGCTGTATTGACTGTCCTTTCTACATTTTCCCTCAGCTTTTCACATAAATGAGGTGTGATGGAAAATAAGGGATATACTCTAGCCTTGGCGGTGACCTGGTGGTCTAGGGGGTAAGGTGTCAGACTTCTATGCTGGAGGCCGGGGTTCAATCCTCTGTCTCGGCACACATTTATCTGATTACCAAACCCTTCCTTCACCTCTGACAAGACATCTTGTGAATGTGGGGAATGTCAGGCCTCCACCGTGGTTCGGATTCCACGTTAAACTGTAGGTCCTCCATTTCATCTCACAATCACCCTACCATTACACATTAGCGTAAGTGCGTATAACCCGAACGGGTAGTAAGACGCGGTGAAAATAATAATACTGTACCTACTGTATCATTACTTTGTTCCGACAAACCAATACTACCGAGAATATGGCGGACGGTTAGTAAGATGCTATTCATAAAACACACGCAAGAAAAGTTGTTGTCAAACATTCATAACCCATAAAGAATAGTAGGTTTCTTATGTTTGATCAAAATTTGTTCAGATATATTTTTTAACAAAATTTGGATTAAATTGATTTTTATTTTCTAAAAACTCATACTACCATTGTGACTTTATTTTTTTTAAACCATGTGTTACATTTTAAACCTTTTTAAAATCTTCAAAGAGCCATTAATCAGGTTCATCTAGCAATGATTAACAAAGAGAAGGGGGGTAAAGAGGGATATTTTACATCGCCTCTTAGACGGACATTGTTCCTAGATCAAGAGAATATTTGTTTTCGTGATCACAAAGAGGACATTATTGTCATCATCAAACAAAGGAAACTTCTTGAAACGGGAAGAGTTATTTTCAAATGGTTCATTCAAAGTTCACAGAGATTATTCCAAAGAGCTTGTTTGTATCTAGTTTGAATAATCATTTGAACTTCCTTGGAGTGAGCTAATTCGGATGCATTTCTTCATATGTGATATTGTTGTGAACCTAGGCCAGATTATTATTATTATTATCATTAGCACCGCGTCTTACTACCCGTTCGGGTTATACGCACTTACGCTAATGTGTAATGGTAGGGTGATATCCGAACCACGGTGGAGGCCTGGCATTCCCCACATTCACAAGATGTCTTGTCAGAGGTGAAGGAAGGGTTTGGTAATCAGATTTTTTTTTGCCGGGACCGAGGATTGAACCCCGGCCGCCAGCATAGAAGTCTGACACCTTACCCCCTAGACCGCCAGGTCCTGGTGTAGTAAAATCTTTCATCATACCCTTCATAAAATACTATCATACTTTCCAACATAATCGTACAATAATATGGTTACAATTTTCAGTATTTTATTAAATATGTAAATAGCATCACGATGCAAAATATATGTTTTTTAATTACTAGATTTAAAAAACAATTGTTCTCCAGAATAACAATTCAATACCAATACTGTACAAAGGTGACCTGTCGGTGCAGGGGTAAGGTGTCAGACTTCTATGCTGGCGGTCGGGGTTCAATCCTCGGTCCCGGCACAGATTTATCTGATTACCAAACCCTTCCTTCACCTCTGACAAGACATCTTGTGAATGTGGGGAATGCCAGGCCTCCACCGTGGTTCGGATTCCACGTTAAACTGTAGGTCCTCCATTTCATCTCACAATCACCCTACCATTACACATTAGCGTAAGTGCGTATAACCCGAACGGGTAGTAAGACGCGGTGCTAATAATAATAATAATAATAAATAAAGCACCTCAGTTCACGCGGACGGAATTCGAACCCCAAACACCCCTCCCCACCTCCATCAACAGCAAGCCTGACTAGATGAGCCTGATTTAATAACGTTATTCCCGACATAGTTCAGCTTTGAGCTGTAAATTCGTACCAAATATTGAGAATGTGTTTCACGCGATGTTCTGGAACGGAAAATATCATCTTTAGCGATTTACAAGAATTACTCTTGTGCGGGAGACGAATAAAGACGGTACCCTCAAGTTGTAATGCTCTTACAATTTGATTAGACTCCATTTTGTCAAGTTGAGAGGATTACTAGTGGAACCCAGCCAACATTTCCTATTTCTGTAAGGGGAAGGGGATTTTTAACAATTTATGAACTATGAACTGTATTGAATTTCTTTTTACCGAACGATTCTATTGGGGCAGTGGCTATTGAAATATCTTCGATTCAACTCTTTCAATTCTGTCTCTCCCTTCTCGTAGAGCGTGATGAAGACTGCCGGACAAAGACGAAGAAAGAGAGAGAGATATTGGTGTAAGATGGAGCTCTGGGTCTTTAATCGAGTGTCTGACTTGATTTAATTATCTATCCGCCATGTCTGATTTTATCGAGCCTGCAAAAAAAGAAGAAAATTGTATGATTAGACGTACTTTTTTTAAATAAAATTAAATGTGAAAGTAACTGAGTAGGTCTATAATTAAACTTATTATAATCGAATTAAAATATTTGAGTAGATAGAAAATAAATTAGTATCACCACTGATAGAGAAGACTGCAGCTAGTATCATGCATTTAAGTTTTTATATATTTTATTATTATTATTATTATTATTATTATTATTATTATTATTATTATTATTAGCACCGTGTCTTACTACCCGTTCGGGTTAAACGCACTTACGCTAAAAAATGAAGGACCTACAGTTTAACGTGGAATCCGAACCACGGTGGAGGCCTGGCATTCCACACATTCACAAGTTGTGATTAATATACATCTTGTCAGAGGTGAAGGAATGGTTTGGTAATCAGATAAATCTTTGTCGGAACCGAGGATTGAACCCCGGCCGTATATATTTTATTAATATCGTATTTAACATAATAAGTGAGCATTATAAATACTATTAATATGTACTTAAAAAAATACCTTTACAACATTGATTTTCAACCCAAATCAATGCATATTATTAATCGATTAGCAAGTAAATTATTTTTAATTTTGTTATAAATACAATCAGCCTTAATAAAATATACATTAATATAAAATATTATAGTTAAAACTACGATAAGTGCTACCAAACTACAGATATGTATAACTAAAACCATTCTTGGACAATCGACCCTAGGAACCGGCCGCAAAGGTTGATAATATTTTTCATTTGTATTTTTGATTATGTATGACCTAATGTTTTAATTATTTGAACTATGGTTGGACCTATATGGGAAACATAGACCTATAATTGTTACAATTACAAAGTTTTAAACGGCTCTAATTCGATATTTGATTTTACCTTTGTAAAATTATGTGGAATATTTAATTAGTATCTTTTATATTTCTTTTAGTACGTTTTAACTGCATATTTAAAAGTAAAGTCAGATATTTTTTTTTGTTTAATTCAGCTGAAATATATCCAATAAGTGATTTGTTTCTGCGTATAGTAGTTTTGACCGGGAGAGATTATCTAGTTCGGTCGCCTTATGTGTAAACTTTTAGCCACTTTGGTAGAACTTAGCTGTATAATTGGCTTTTTTTAGTAACTTATTGAGATAAGAAAAGTATTATTAAAACTATTATGTTTTTTGTACTCGATGAGCTGAACGTTTATACCACGTGCCCACCGATACAGGTTGCAATAATATTGATATTTTGATACACAACTATACACATATACTGTAGATTTCTATAATATAATCTTATAACCAGTGGCGGCTTGTAGCTAAAATTAGTAGGGTTACTGCTCCAGAAATTTTTCTAGCCTTTGTTTTAAAATTGTGTTAAAACAAAATATATAAAAATAAAATTTATTCAAGAACTTGATAAATATTTTAACAAAAAAGAAACCAAATATTTTTTACTTACTTTAACTTAAATTGTTACATTTCAAGCTTGATCTATTCATTTAAAAATAAAAGCCATTCTTCTTGTTTTAAATTGCGCAAAAAGTTCAATAATTTTCTCCTTGATCTCTGGATGACAATTGAGAAAAATTTTCACCATTGAAAGTACTACAAGCACATTTAGTCTTTCTGATAAATAAAAGAACAGAAAAAAAAATGAATCAAATAAAATAGCTGGAAGCAGAATAATAATATAATTCTACACCCTTCTACACTTTATCACATTCAAGGATATGGTACATGCTTTTTAAGCAAAACACACGCTGAGTAAAAAAACAACTTCCTTCCACCATCACGCTAGAGCCGGCACTGCGAGAGCAACAGTGCTCTCTCTACAGGGCAAGTTCCACCTTCCTCCCCACGCCCCTCATATGCGCGCATGCTCACAACAGTCAAACATCAAGTCGCGGGCACTGTGAAGCGCACAGTTCCATACAAAGATTTCTGTATCATTTTCATAAACTGGGAGATGTCTACTGAAGTACTGACATTAAGCTTAAGGAATTTATATTGTACTACCAAATAAATAAATAATTAAAGAAAAAAAGGGACTCATTATATTTGATGTTATCGATAATATCAAGTGGAAATAGGGGGTGCTGCAGTTCCTATACACGAGCCGCCACTGCTTATAACAGACTAACTTATTTTTATAGAATTTATGCCTGGACTTATTTGAAAACCAACATGTGACTGTATGTGAATGAAAATATAATTCCAACTATTTCTACTATTATCTAAGCCAACATTGCCTGGTATAATATCACAGACAAGATGTATTCTCATTAATATTTATTGCGGGTAATACAAGCTATTTCTAAAAGTTCCAAGATATTTCTAACATCAAACAACTCTTAAGCTAACTCAATAACAAGGAAGAAAATTCATTTTCCTTTCCAATCTACCTCAAAAAATAAAATAATATGGCTGACTCCAAATGCTGTCCCTCGTTGAATGATATCTTGAGAGGGGGATATGAAGCATCATTAACGAAGGCCTTAGGCCCGTACAAATTGGCAAGACAAGAAAATACGTCTCGATTTGATGAGGTAGCGTCCATGAGTGGAAGAAGGGTTAATATTTCACTTCAAATTGTGTATTATTATTATTATTATTATTAGCACCGTGTCTTACTACCCGTTCGGGTTATACGCACTTACGCTAATGTGTAATGGTAGGGTGATTGCGAGATGAAATGAAGGACCTACAGTTTAACGTGGAATCCGAACCACGGTGGAGGCCTGGCATTCCCCACATTCACAAGATGTCTTGTCAGAGGTGAAGGAAGGGTTTGGTAATCAGATAAATCTTTGCCGGTACCGAGGATTGAACCCCGGCCGCCAGCATATAAGTCTGACACCTTACCTCTAGACCGCCAGGCTCTGACAGTATGTCTTATTGATTCGGTTAATTTCATAAGTTGATGCCATTTACAATAGAATAGTGTTACAATGTTAATAAATGTGCGTTATATTAATATTAAATATTTATCTGTGGTACTTAACGTGTATTTTTCTGAACCTACTGATTATATCAACAAATGAGAATTTCTACGAGCAAGAACGAAAGGACCTACCGATTTTTACCGATGAAGGTATTTTCACATACTTTCCAGGGTTCTTCTACACCTGCCACAATCTACGAGGAACCGACGGTTTTACTTACCTCCCAGAGGAAGTTGTGCTACGGATTTTTTTTTTATCGATTAAGAAAATTCTATTGACCCTGGTTGGGTTTGAACCCACGAACGTCGGGTCCTGAAGTGAGCACTTTACCCCAAGACCAACAAGGTTGACAATTACAACAATGATATATTAACATGTTACAAAGCATTCGGTGACCTGGCGGTCTAGGGGTAAGGTGTCGGACTTTTATGCTGGTGGCCGGGGTTCAATCCCCGGTCCTTGTACAGATCTATCTGATTACCAAACCATTCCTTCACCTCTGACAAGACATCTTGTGAATGTGTGGAATGCCAGGCCTCCACCGTGGTTCGGATTCAGTTCGGATTCCACGTTAAACTGTAGGTCCTCCATTTCATCTCACAATCACCCTACCAATACACATTAGCGTAAGTGCGTATAACCCCGACCGGGTAGTAAGACGTGTTGCTAATAATAATAATAATAATAATAATAATAATACAAAACATACTTTACTTACATCGTGATACGAGTGGAACCCCTCTCTGTATAAACACGTCAAGTCTTGTCATACTAGAATGCTCTCTGAGGAACGCCATTGGGGAATTCCCCGATCCCCCGCTCGTTCTGAGGAAAGATGGCGCTGTCCTACTACCCAGGCTAAGGGAACACTAAGTATAATAAAGTTTGATTCACACGCTCGCCGAAGAAATAGAAAGCAGAATCTGTGGAATAATTCACATACTTTAAGTTGATCCATGATGCATTGCGACGCTTTAAAACAGCTGACTATCAACACATTTTATTCTCTAGTGGATAATCATATATTTTAGATAAGCCTCCCGATGGTTGTTTACTAATTATAGCGCTGTGTCGGGGTTCAATCCAATACATCAACAAACACTCTTTACATTAACGGGTTATTACAAACCCCCTCACAACGGACAACGAAGCTGTCTGCTCGCTTCTAGCTCTACAGCGCATGCGCACTGATTTGAGATGGTTGGTTCTGAGACTTGATTGGTTCTCCTTTGTCGAACATCTCGAGCAGAGCGGACAAAGTAGAGAATAGTTGAACTTCAGCAGAACAGCTTCGAGCCGATTAAGCGGAAATCTTGTGATTGGCTTAGAGCGCGTCACGTGACCACGTTTCTGTTTTGCGCTAGTTTTTCGGCGAGCGCGTGAGTCCACAGTAAAGCAATATTGAGCGGGAAAACTTGCTCCCGCCTTACTGCTCGTCGGAGCTAGCCGATAATGAGGTAGGACTGGGAGAAGACGAGCTCTGACTAAATGCTGCTCTATATTATAAATATTACTGTCCAAACCCGATTACAGGACATACTAGATCGGACTAGGCCTAATTGAAACATCCTAAGAGCCTCAGGATGTACTAATTTAGCCTAGTCTGAATTAGTTAATCCTAAAATTTTGGCCTAAATCGGTAGGTGAACTAGTGTGGCCTACCATTTTATTAGGCCAAACCAGGTTAAGGTTAGGTTGGATTCGGTTATCTAACTACATTTGCACGTGAACTGAAACTAGTCCAAGGTCGATTCATTGTATGGATTAAGAAGGATTAAAACTAGTATTGCCTAAAACATCAAGCTGTATCGGTTTATCCCACAAGATGCCGGTCAAGGCCGTAGCCGGACAATAAATTCAGGGGGGAGGGGGGGAGGTTAGGTCGGTCCATCCCACAATTGCTAGAAGCTAGAAGAATTTATAAATGATAAACATTTCTAGAAGCTATCTGAAGTGGATTTTTTTTTCATAGTTAAATAACCCCCTAGCTTCCGAAGGCTTAGAAAATTTCTAAATATTTAACACACCTAGAATCTTTATGAAGTGATTTTTTTTTATGGTAACGCAGCCCCTTAATTTGTATCTGTATCTTAATTTCGATATTGTTTTGACCATAAATAAAGCCATATATATTTTGAACATGAAACTTCATGGGGGGGGGGGGTTGAACCCCCAAAACCCCTTGGCTATGCCCTTGCTGCTGGTCGTGTCAATTTGGCCTAGTACTGTCTGGTTTGTCCTATAATCGAGTTTGGACCATATACCTATATCTCACTGCACACACACACACACACACACACACACAAAGGCTTGAAGCAAAGCTAGGGAGCCCCCAGTCTATAAATGATTACAGCCCCTAACAATAAACAAATGCTTTACTTAATCAATTAGCCAAAGCTATTATTTATAATTTTAGTGAGGATTACTCCATCTAGATGTCATATTCTGAAAATTGAAAAAATGGCACCTGGACACGGGAGTCGAAACCTGGACCTGTGACTCAGTACGCCACTTATCTAACCACTGAGCTATCCAGGATTCGTCCCGTGCCCAGGGCAATTCTTCACTCATATTTTAAGGCAGAGTCTGTGATGGACGTGAGGAAATCGTCGGCTACAAATGTGTGATTTTATTAAGATCAGATCTATCAGATAACGCAGCCACATTCGACCCGGTAGTTGGCTTATCTACAATTATTATAACTGTAAGGGATTGCATATTTAAGAATCAAGAGCATTGGCATACTAAGCCAAGGGTTCCGGGTTCGACTCCCGTGTCCATGTGTCATTTTTCAATTTTCAGAATAAAATACTTTACTGTCCAACGTTTCTAAATAATAATTTTTTTCTTTACAATATTAACTGTTAAAAGCTCAATGCTATTGATATTATTTAAATAAGGGAAGTTTTTCATCACAATAAATTAGATTTGTTAACAAACAACAGTAGGTGACCTGGCGGTCTAGGGGTAAGGTGTCAGACTTCTGTGCTGGCGGCCGGGGTTCAATCCTCGGTCCCGGCACAGATTTATCTGATTACCAAACCCTTCCTTCACCTCTGACAAGACATCTTGTGAATGTGGGGAATGCCAGGCCTCCACCGTGGTTCGGATCCCACGTTAAACTGTAGGTTCTCCATTTCATCTCACAATCACTCTACCATTACACATTAGCGTAAGTGCGTATAACCCGAACGCGGTGCTAATAATAATAATAATAATAAACACTCGTTGTTTTTAGTTAATCTTGCTATGACTGAAAATAATGTACACAAATGAACGAAGATGAGTTTTATAAAATTGGCTTGAATATTAATTTTATTGCAACAGTTTGTAGAGGTCCTGTCGCCCATCTTTATAAACGGGCTTGAATAACACACATACACACACACACATGATACATATACACATATTGAAACCCTCGTGTTGATTTGGTGGATTGTGAAAGCTCTTTTGTTCCTTTGTGGATCGTGGATCATGAGACCCATTCTTGATTGGAACCAATACTCTGTTCCTGTTTGGAAGCGTTATTTTTTTTTTTAATGTTGTTTAAAAGAAAAACAGCAGTACTTGAAGTAGTTTCGGACCCGTTTATTGACCAACGTATTGAGTTAGTTTCGGTCAAACAAACTGGAGTTAGGGTTGTTCTACGGGGTATAGTGACTGCAGAAGATTGACCCGTGAGATGTCATTCCGGTAAACTTATCATGTTCTATTATTATTATTAGCATCGCGTCTTACTACCCGTTCGGGTTATACGCACTTACGCTGATGTGTAATGGTAGGGTGATTGTGAGATGAAACACGGTGGAGGCCTGGCATTCCCCACATTCACAAGTTGTCTTGTCAGAGGTGAAGGAAGAGTTTGGTAATCAGATAAATATGTGCCGGTACCGAGGATTGAACCCCGGCCGCCAGCACAGTAAAGTTTGTTAATTATATGAATATAACAGACCTTAAACTTATCAAAAGGTTTTGGTTTACATGTAGAACGTAGCTGCATCAAGTATCTAAACACGTATAAAACATAAATATAATATTGTTAGTTCTTTCCAATAAATATTTACGATATTGATTGTGAAGATCTCTTTGTAGAAGTTCCAAAGGAATTATATAACCACGAAAGGAAACTGTTCTCAAAATATCAATCGAACTAGCAACATCTTAAAAAAGTTGTGGCCCTATTAATTTGATCTCTAGCGGCGGCTGTTTGTCCCAGATAACGGTCCTCTTAAATATCTCCCCGTTACCGCCAACTGCTCCCAAAGGCGGGGGCACAACTGTGTCTGATTGAATCGTTTACTCCTGAGTTACGTTGGTTGCAAAGTTGAGGATCATAGACGTATAACTGGGCGATCAAATGCAGCATTTTGGAATCTCGATAATAAGCCCCTTGTGATGACATCAGATTTTAAAACATTTATTTTAATATATATCTTTAATACTATCTTGTAATATTTAATTTGTTTCATGACACATTATATCTTCTTTATTTTTATCCCCTTCTCTTTATTTGATATTAGCCTTAGTCTTCTATGACGACATGTCTAGGTGCTATACAGGGTGTTCCTGAGCTAACGACTAAGCTTCGGGAAGTGGCATTGGATCAAAAAACTAACTCAAAATGTATTTAGGAGATTTGCTTGTATTAGCTTTCTTTTTTGCGCAAACAGCGGTCGGGTGAACTGGGGCTGGTTTTTCCTAAATGGTTTTACACTCTCCCTCCACGCAAATGCGGGTTCATTTCCTCTTATTCAACCTTCCCAAATCCTAATCCATTAGTGTAATTAGTACTTAAAACGTATAGCCCGAACGGGTAGTAAGACGCGGTGCTAAATATTATTATATATTATTGACAGAGGTGGAGGGGTTCGAGTCCCTGTAAGTCATCACAGTGAGCTGAATATTCCACACGGGGTGTTAATATTTCTACCCCACACCCTAAGCAAATGCGGGTTCATATTTTATCACGCATTCCCTCCCCATACATTCTCCTAATGTTAAATAATTGGTAATCATTTCTTGTGTTGAACGAATTAATAAGATATTTGTTCCACCAAAATTCAATGACTTACGTTAATAATTCCAGCACTAAATAGGCTAGAAATTCACCAATATGAAAAGAGTCAAACTATACTTGATGTATTTAATATGTGAATAACCACC
>CABEEJ010004124.1:19663-69693 GCA_901482245.1 Timema douglasi
GTAGAGTTATCTAGTTTGTTCCAAGTCTAGATGTTAGATGACGAGTAGAGTTATCCAGTTTGTTCCAAGTCTAGATGTTTGATGACGAGTAGAGTTATCTAGTTTGTTCCAAGTCTAGATGATAGATGAGGAGTAGAGTTATCTAGTTTGTTCCAAGTCTAGATGATAGAGTTATCTAGTTTGTTCCAAGTCTAGATGTTAGATGACGAGTAGAGTTATCCAGTTTGTTCCAAGTCTAGATGTTAGATGACGAGTAGAGCTATCCAGTTTGTTCCAAGTCTAGATGTTTGATGACGAGTAGAGTTATCTAGTTTGTTCCAAGTCTAGATGTTAGATGACGAGTAGAGTTATCTAGTTTGTCCCAAGTCTAGAGGATAGATGATGAGTAGAGTTATCTGGTTTGTTCTAGGACAGTGAAAGAACGAGCTTATGTTTGAGATCTATGTATGGAAATAGACATCTGTAGAGTGGATTCTGATCTGGTAGCTCAGCTGTGTTTATCTTTCAGAAATAGGAACCGTGAGGAGAGGTATTGAGGCTGAGATGTTGATAATATTTTGTGAAGCAATACTAATAATACGAGTGAAGGCCATACACACAGAACGCTAAGCTAAGCTATACCCTGATTTGGTAAGAAAGCCAATATAGAAAATCCAAACATACTTTTATTTCTTTGCGTCAAACAGTGATAACATTTCACCATATTATTTGTGTTATTTTATAGATATTGATAATGTCCATCAATAGTGACAGTATGCAAATTGATAGCTGCAGATTACATGACTTGATGTACGGATATGTTAAAATAGTTTTAGTAACTTCTACTGTTCTTCCTATAAAAATCATTATTTTCACTCCAGAATTCAGTGTTGTTTCTTTCTGGTCTGCTCCAGTGAAGTTTAGTTTTGATGGTGTTCTCCAAAATATCTTGTTTGAGTTCAGATGATAGCACTGAGGAAGAGAAGATGCTGCCGTTAGCAGCTGTTTTGGACGATGAAGAAATTTTAGGAGGTGGAGATTTGCCTTGTTCAATCAACGCTTCCATTTTAATATAAAAAACATTTATTAAATATAAAACCTGAAGAGAATATTAATTAAATACACTCGAAACAAACTGTCAACATAACTTCAACATTTATTTAGTTATTTTTACCAATCTGGCTTCGCGTCAGCCCAGCAAGGAACCCAAGCTGTGTTATGTGAATACGTGACGTGACGTGACGTGACGTAAGATGGCTCAAGATGGGAGATGGAAAAAAATTGCCCGGCCAGTAATCGATAGAATAAACATAGCGTGGCGTAGCAAGGCTTAGCTTAGTTTCTGTGTGAACCAACACATTCAATAATATAGATATTTTTCTAAACAGTTAGCGGAGCAAATCTTAGGTTAGGTTAACTTAGCGTTCTGTGTGTATCGGCCTTAATTGTAGCCTTTGCCTTTCATTCATTCTTGACCAGCCCAGTTTGTTAATATGCATGCATACATTAAGTTAAATATGTAACGAACACATGTGTTTTTTTAGGGGTTCTGCTAGATCGTCTCTTAAATCATTATATACTACGTCGCAGTAGTCAAAGTGGGGCATTATTAAGCTCTAGACAAGGATAATTCGTGCCTGGGAGAATATTCTCCGGCCTACTCAACGAATGTAGGCAGACACACACGTTCTTGCAGATCGAAGCTACCCAGTAACCATTATAAAAAAATAATAAAGATATGAACGATTACGATATGAAACATACACTTATTTCTACATCTTCACAATAAAGTGGTCAATCGGTAGATTTTAGAACTAACACACTATATTTATACATGTTTATCTTGTAGTTTCTAAAGATCAGTTTGCAACGACCACCTTTCAACACGTCTCATTGCTAGTACATGTATGATGACACGTATGCAATCTTTGCTTACAACGCTACACTCGCTTAGGACCAGCAGAATAACAGACTCGACTGGAAATAGGAAGGTGATACTTCATATTCTATTATTATTATTAGCACCGCGTCTTACTACCCGTTCGGGTTATACGCACTTACGCTAATGTGTAATGGTAGGGTGATTGTGAGATTAAATGGAGGACCTACAGTTTAACGTGGAATCCGAACCACGGTGGAGGCCTGGCATTACCACTCATTCACAAGATGTCTTGTCAGAGGTAAAGGAAGGGTTTGGTAATCAGATAAATCTGTGCCGGGACCGAGGATTGAACCCCGGCCTCCAGCATAGAATTCTGACACCTTACCCCTAGACCGCCAGGTCACCTTACAGACGTTTGAATGCATCTTGGGGGTGTAGTTGGATGTATGTGCACTATTGCAAAGAATGAAGTAGTATAGAAAGAGGCTAAGATGGTAGTTTGTTGACGCCATCATTGTTTTATTGGTGTAAAGAGTAGGTTTGTCAGGAGAAACACAAAAGCAAGACGAGTTTTGTTGAATCAGATATCTAAGACAGGTATGTGTGAAAACTCGTATGGACAGAGCCGGTAACGAAAGGGTCCTGAAGGAGTGCGGTTTGAAAGGGAATACAAAAGGTAAATGTGAAGGAAGTGTCTCAAGTTAGTTTGGGAATGTTGACAGGATGAGTGGTGTTCGAGTTACGAAGCAAATATGAAGGTAGAATTTATGGATCAAAAGGAAGGGGTAAACTATGTAAGACGGGGATAAATATTGTAGCTGATTGTGTGGAAAAGAGAAACATTAAGAATTTGAATAATAAAAAAGAATGTATTACTCGGTGTATGGATGTTGAAGGGAGTATGCAAGGACAGGGAAGTGTGGAAGAAGTTAGTGAGGATGGACTAAATACGGAGTTGTTTGTTGAGTAAACCGCAGTTACTTGCCTACTCCGTAAGAGAACGGTGTCTATATGTATGTATGTATGTATGTATGTATGTATGTATGTATGTATGTATGTATGTATGTATGTATGTATGTATGTATGTATGTATAGCATGTACAGTAGCCCCACGGCTTCTTTGGTGCTGACTGACAGCTTTTAAAAGTTACCAGACCAAATTATGTATTCCTACGCTAAACCATATGATCTGCAAAAACATATGTTTAGCAGCTGTCACTTCTGAGAGTCAAAATTTAGGTATATACCTAAATGTTGACTGTCAGAAGTCAGCTGTGAGCTGATCAGTCAGCACAAAAGAAGCCACGGGGCTACTGTACGTGTGTATGTGTGTATGTATGTACGTGTGTATGTGTGTATGTGTGTATGTATGTACGTGTGTATGTGTGTATGTATGCATGTGTGTATGTATGGATGTGTGTATGTGTGTATGTATGTGTGTATGTATGTATGTATGTATGTATGTATGTGTATGTATGTATGTATGTATGTATGTAAATGTATCTATGTTTATGTGTGTGCATGTATACACGTATATATGTATGTATTATGTATACATGTAATCCTATTTATGTATTAATATTATTCTATTTTTCTTAACACAGATACGGCTACATTCCTTCTAAATGTATACCTTCGTCAGTCTTACGCCATGTGAATAGCCTGGATGGGCAGTAAGACGCGTCGCACAGAAAGATGTATAATCTGTATAATAGACAGTCAAAGATTGAATCCCTCAGATCATAAGATACCTATTACAAAACCCCCGAAAGAAACAGTTGGTTCTATGCGTTTTACCATCTTTTCAGGCAATCCACAACTTACACTAATTTAAGAGCACAAGATAAATTTTAAAAAATGAACTTTCAGGAAACAAACGATAATTCGTATGTGTAAAGGATGTGAAACCCGCAGTAAATTCACGATGTAGGAAACAACTCTCAGTTCGCCCGAACGGACTTCAAACCTCACCTAGACCAGACCACACTCTTTAGTTGTAGCTAAGCGAGCCAGTCGAGCCCGCTGGCACGGAGCCAAACTACCGGTCCGGCCAGCTACAGTAGCCCCAAGGCTTCTTTGGTGCTGACTGACAGCTGCTAAACACATGTTTTTGCAAATCATCTGGTTCGGCGTAGGGATACATAATTTGGTCTGGTAACTTTTTAATGCTGTCAATTGTCAGCTGTGAGCTGTCAGTCAGCACCAAAGAAGCCGTGGGGCTACTGTAGTTATCTACACTAAAGGGGTAGATATTTTAAAATTAGTATTTAGAAGAAATGTACCCACATTTTAATGTAAGGAGAGTGGGGAACCATTCACGGAAAAACAACTCTTAGTATACGTGTCTGTAATTCTATCCCGCAGCTTATCCGTCACCAGCAAACCAGACTTGACGAAGTCTGACGTTCAGTCCTCGTGACCACCTATGTTGGTACCGTTCTTTCCCATAGGCTATGAGGGATCACTGGTTATTGCAAATGATTGTTTCATCTATTATCAACCATTCTGACAAAAGTTTTCTTTTCTTTCTTTCCAGATATCCGACAACTTAACAGAGCTCGGAATGTTTTCAACTTAACTACTAGAGAGGTATTCAAAGATAGTCACTACCAGGATACCTGCACTCATTTGAGTGTTCAACATCGCAAGGTGAGTTCAATCTCCTCTCATCACCTTGGGGTAGTTGTCTGTAGAGCACTCCTTGTTAGGATACTTGCGTACTAGAGGGTTCAATTGAGATCACTTCATTGCAGTGCCGCCAGATTTGCTAGCCAAGAGATAGCACGACGGATAATGGAACTATCTTACTAAGATAATTCGAACAACACATGGAGATACTTTAATCTCAATTCTTGGCGGCCGGGGTTCGATCCTTGGTCCCGGCACAGATTTATCTGATCACCAAACCCTTCCTTCACCTCTGACAAGACATCTTGTGAATGTGGGGAATGCCAGGCCTCCACCGTGGTTCGGATTCCACGTTAGACTGTAGGTCCTTCATTTCATCTCACAATCACCCTACCATTACACATTAGCGTAAGTGCGTATAGCCCGAACGGGTAGTAAGACGCGGTGCTATTAATAATAATAATAATAAATCTCTATTCTGATAAGTTTATATCCGTCTAGTAGCTCTGTCAACGACCATATAAACCCTGATTTTTTAAAGGAAGCCCATTTTCAACCACCAACATTGACGAATTTCACCAAAATTCATTCTGGAGATTTGGACCCGCTTCAATGGTCGCATGGTCTAAGGCACTAATCTCGTGTTAGGCTAGACTGCCGATGACTGGGAGATCGAGGCTTTAATCTCTTTCGGATGTGCTGAGTTAAAAAAAAAAAAATTTTCCACTCTCCCTCCACTTCAGCTAAATTTACAATCCTTAAAACCATTAACGTTATTAGTCCTTAAGCGTGTAACCCATAAGGGCAGTAAGACGAAATATTAAAAAACTCTAGAAATATATCATCTTATTTTATTATTAATTATAAAGTTCATCTAAGATATATGAAAAGTTTCCAATAATGCTTCGTTATGTATTACTCTGTAGTATATCTTTACCTTACCAATTCAATTGACGTTACAATTGTAATTTCCTCCATTGTGGTGATATGAGCTTTCCGTTTTCAAATAACGACCTTCCTACGAAACTCAGACTATAGTCGAGGATGTGACGGTGTAAGGCGGTCTAGGACAACTGGGCGCCGCCAACTGAGCGTCAAAAACACTTTTTTCTTTTATTTTTTTTGACTAACTTTTTTCTAGTATAATGCAACGCACTTTTTTTTAGAATATAAAAAAGGCGCCATTATTTCATATATTGTTCAGTTAAAAAATTAAAAAATGAAGTTTTTTTTTAACTAATCATGTTTTTCAGCGCAACATCATATATTTTTCAATTACGTAAATATTCATTTTCAGAGTTGTTTAAAAAAAATCTTAGTAGAGGAAACTTAATTAATTCATATTTATAAAGTTAACTTAGCCTAACTTAATCCAACCTAACCTAACCTAACCTAGCTATTGTAATGCATTAATACAAGACAAAATTAAAAAAAAAAATTATGTTGCCCATAGTCAAAGAGTGCATCTTTTGCTTTTACTCATAACTTTTTAATTAAAAAGAAAACGTTAATTCATTATGCTAGAGAAAAAAAAAGCGAATTAAAAAAAAGTGGGGTTGCTTTTGGCACTTAGTTGTCCTGGTACCCAGTTGTCCTGGCGCTCAGTTGTCCTGGCGCCCAGTTGGCCGCGCCCAGTTGGCCGCGCCCAGTTGGCCGCGCCCAGTTGTCCGGATCCTTGTGTGAGGGAACCGTAGCCCGCCCCGACATCTATACAGTTTCATCGACCATCTAATGAGGTGCTTGAATATCAAAATACTATCTTTATTTTTTTTAAACCTGTGGGTATTATTGTGTTACTGTTCTACTTAATTTCTCATCATGATCTGTGTCTTATTTTTCGTTCAGGCCATCCACTTGTTAACACTCATGTAATAGAGGTAAGTATTGTAGAACTGAGAGGAAATGGATCTGCAATTGTATGTAGGGAGGATGGGAAAAACATTTAGAAAATAAGCAACTCATTTACTTCATAACAAAATTCCAATTACAGTCATCGGTAAGCTAGACAAGACGAGACTGAAACCTTTTTTCCAAGTGTACATTGGTGTGGGTTTTTATACTAGTTACTTGTCTTCCTGCTCTTTTGAGAGACTCATTCCTGACACTAACCCAAGCGCGGCCCAGAATGAGGACTTTGAAGGAAATTCGGAGACGTGGCAGTTGGCCTACAGTCATTTGGTTTAAAAGCATTTTGTTTAAAGGCATTTGGTTTAAAGGCATTTGGCTTAAAGGCATTTGGCCTAAAGGAATTTGCCCTAAAAATTAATTTCACAAAGGTAATTTGGCTAAAAGTCATTTGGCCTAAAAATTAATTTCATTAAGGTAATTTTCCTAAAAGTCATTTGGGCTAAAAGTCATTTGGCCTAAAAAATAATTTCATTAAGGTAATTTTCCTAAAAGTAATTTGGGCTTGAAGTCATTTGGCCTAAAAATTAATTTCACTAAGGTAATTTGCCTAAAAGTCATTTGGCCTAAAAATTAATTTCACTAAGGTAATGTGCCTAAAAGTCATTTGGCCTAGAAATTAATTTCACTAAGGTAATGTGCCTAGAAGTCATTTGGCCTAAAAATTAATTTCACTAAAGTCAGTTGGTCTAAAAGTCATTTGTCTTAAAGACATTTGGCCTAAAGTGTAGAAATTCGCCCAAATTTGCCTATAAAGCCCCAGAGTGATAGTCGCAGAGGAGAAATGATCTCTCGCTGTCCCTACCTCACGGGTCAGAGTAGAAAACACCAGTAGAGCTCGCTGGCACTAAACAAACTGAAACTGTTCTGGTAACACTTGGCTAGTTTAAAAATATATGCTATATAAAACTGTCGCTGCTAGTTCCCCCCTAACCATTATACAGGATGATCCAAGGATATTTCTCCCACAAGAACATGGAAAAGGAACATGTTGTGGCAACACTGTAATGTTGGCCGGGTGTTATGCAGGCCATGTGACCTTGAGACGTACACTAGGTCTAGCCAGTTGAGTTACAGCATTTGAAAGTGTAAGATGAGTTTTCCACGAGCAGAGCGAGTGTTCATTTTGGAACATTATTTTAAGGCCAACTCGAACATAGAATGCCGACAATCGTTTGTGTATAGTTTTCCAGAATCACGCGTGTTGAATAGATCAACAATGTGACGAAATGATGGCACAAAACCCGAACCAGTGGTTACACGGGTAAAGGCGCCTGTATCATTTCGTATAATTTCTGATGACAATTGTGGAGAGGTGACCTGGCGGTCTAGGGGTAAGGTGTCAGACTTCTATGCTGGCGGCCGGGGTTTAATCCTCGGTCCCGGCACAGATTTATCTGATTACCAAACCCTTCCTTCACCTCTGACAAGACATCTTGTGAATGTGGGGAATGCCAGGCCTCCACCGTGGTTCGGATCCCACGTTAAACTGTAGGTCCTCCATTTCATCTCACAATCACCCTACCATTACACATTAGCGTAAGTGCGTATAGCCCGAACGGGTAGTAAGACGCGGTGCTAATAATAATAATAATAATAGTGTAGAGTGTATTTTACTAGATGTTTTCACGCTAATATTTCCTCTAAGCTCCCTTTACTAATCTCTGCCCCATCAGTGTCGATATGTTGACAGACTGAAAAAAAATTAGTAAGCAAGATTAAGAACGAGTAAAAAACATTTCCGAAGCTAAGAAAATATATGCTACATGTTTTAATATCTTGTGTTTTATTTTTTATGAAAGATATATTTAGTGTATCAATTATTATTAAAAATTAAATCATTTAAACCATGCTTTTTTTAATTACTACTTTAACTAAATCTCCACCGTTTTATACAAGATAGCATTGATTTACTAATAAATTGCACTGGTTATTTATCAAGAAATTTCCGCTGTCTTGAGTTTCTCACATTTTGTGCATTTTTAAAGAATTTTTTTTTAGAAATATACAAAAACAGAATTTAGTTTCTATCAGTATTAAATTATTATTATTATTAGCACCGCGTCTTACTATCCGTTCGGGTTATACGCACTTACGCTAATGTGTAATGGTAGGGTGATTATGAGATGAAATGGAGGACCTACAATTTAACGTGGAATCCAAACCACGGTGGAGGCCTGGCATTCCCCACATTCACAAGATGTCTTGTCAGAGGTGAAGGAAGGGTTTGGTAATCAGATAAATCTATGACGGGACCGAGGATTGAACCCCGGCCACCAGCATAGAAGTCTTGACACCTTACCCCTAGACCACCAGGTCACCATCAGTATTTAAAAAAAATCAAATTAATTTTACTAAACAATCTTTAGTTTCTTTTAACGGTAAAAAAAAACCAGCTAAATTGGTAGCCTATAGTTGTGTGTAGTGAATTTTACATTAGTTTTCTTGAAACAATACACACATATAGGTATTTCTAAAGCAATTTCATGCCAAATATAATTAATCCAAATTTGTATCGTGTTCGTGTACCACACATCGGTAATTCTACCCTCCTGTCTATCGTAGTTGAAGCTATTGTTTGGTACAATCCACTTCCAAGTGGGGATAAAACAACCGACATTCAGACACAAAGAGTGCAAATCAAGCGAAACATGCCTCGCCGGCTTTTTATTGGTTTCGCATCAAAATACGCTCCCAGTTTTAGTTCTGGTTGACGAGTTGAATATCTGGATGAGATTTGTATTTATTGGTGTTTGATAGGTGTTCACTAAACTGTAGTTTGGTGTAGAGTTGACCAGAGATGGGGGATAAACGCGGCATTCAGCGGTAACTTCGGAAATTATCATCAGAAATGAGGAGAATTCACTTTTTATCGAATACAGTCTTTCATTTTACCAGTAAATATAGATTTTTGAAAAACATAATGAATTTTAATAAGGAAACAATATTTGTTCGTAATAATAGAATTCAATGTGAATGAAAGTTAATAAAAATAAATTGATAAAAAAAAATTGGAATTCATAAAAGTCAAAAAGAACAATATGTAAGATATCATTATTTATATCTTACCTATTGTTCTTTTTGACTTTTATGACTTTTATAAGTTCCAATTTTTTATATTAAATATTTTTTATTATTTTGGTGCATGTTTGACCAAAAGGGGAGCAAGATTGAGGAAAAGGGGTGCGTGTTTGACCTAAAGGTGTTGCTGACTAACACCCTAAATATTCTACATTACTCACTCTTAATTCGACTTGAAGTTAAATTTGAAGTGTCTACGTCTCAAATGCAGTGGTCTTCTATTTCTACTGTATTATATGAACGGAAAATTTGTTGAGGATTCAACAAAGATATGGGCTTGGTCCCTGCCCCCTTATTCTCTCCCCTTCTCTGCCGGTCAGGGTTTTATACTCTCCCGTTTATTTCTAAGGGAAAGTGGTTGCTAGCTAGACCTACTCACCAGGGTTTCAAACACGCTAGCCCCATCTCTGTAATTTGTTAAGTCCCTTGGCTGGCTGCTTCCCCTCACCAAGGCCCACCTCCGACGCCAAGCGCCGCTTGCTTCCTTCTGTCATTTCTATCCTTCTAAAATAATGTTCAAACATTTTCCTTAGTGTAAGTCGGGTGACCTGGTGGTCTAGGGGTAAGGTGTCAGACTCCTGTGCTGAGGGTCCGGGGTTCAATCCTCGGTCCCGGCAAAGATTTATCTGATTACCAAACCCTTCCTTCACCTCTGACAAGACATCTTGTGAATGTGGGGAATGCCAGGCCTGCACCGTGGTTCGGATTCCACGTTAAACTGTAGGTCCTCCATTTCATCTCACAATCACCCTACCATTACACATTAGCGTAAGTGCGTATAACCCGAACGGGTAGTAAGACGCGGTGCTAATAATAATAATAGTGTAAGTCACTTAATACAATTACCGGTAGACGACATTATTTTTTGTAAGACAGTCAGAGAGCATGGGTGAGAGTATTTTGGGTTTGCATCTTTTGGTTCTACGGTGGAGTAAAGATTGCAACCCGCATATCGATAAATATGGAGTGTTGGATATCCATTTGAGAAGCCAGAACAAAGCGTTCGTGTTATCCCGGACACGCTGGTCCACTCACTTGGATATTCTATTTATGGGTCACAGTTAATATTATGTACTACTCGATATCTATACTACTGGATTCAAAGAATATAATTTCGTACTCTTTATGATGTGTCTCTTTTCTTTCAATTTTGCCCCTCTCTCTCTCTCCCATCTAATCCTCCTCGCAGTGAGGCTGGCTGCACACCTGATAAACAAGGATGGAGTGAACACAAAGGATCAACAAATGAAAGGCGTGTAGACCCCGTGCTCGAACACCATTACAATATCAAATTATTTAACATGTAAAATACTTCTCAAATATCCCTTCTAAACGAAATCCTTAAAGCCATTTTTGAAAAATTTCAAATTCTAAAACACCTTTCTTCATTAAAATACCTTTAAACAATTTTTTCCGCAAACGAAGGAATACAGTGTTCCTTATTATGTCGAATATTCCCTATACATCCATTTTAAATGAAATTGTTAGAAGTATTTTTGATAGATGTATAAATAAAAAATAAGTTACTAGTAAATTACCCTTAAATGATTTTTTTAAATTTCAAATACAACCCATATCAATGTCACCGTCAATGTGTGAAATCCAGGCGTTCTATAAAATATCTAGACTTTCTATATAATTCCAGAGTGGTTTTGGCAAAGTATGAAATAAACGAGTTTAGCTGTTTTATTTCATACTTATTTTCAAGTTCTTTGTCTTTACAAAGTTCAGGAATATGCTATCAATATTTTTACCTAGTTATATGTAAGTCTTGCGCCGTTTTCTTGTAGGTTCACTTAATTCCAAGGATTTAAGTTGGTCAGGTTATGTTATTTTAACATAAGGTATCTATTTAAGTTAAGTTAAGGTTAGGTTAGGTTAGGTTAGCTATTGTCCTCGGTAATATATCATGAATAGCTATTCTATACATTTCCTACGAAAAGTATAAAATACAACAGCAAAACTAATTTATTTCATACTTTGCTAAAACCATTTAAGAATTATATAGAAGGCCTGGGCATTTATAGAATGCCCGTTTTACACAAATTGACGTTAACATATACATTTTAAACGTAGTCACCAACATTTTTAAAACCAATAATTTGAAGACTATCTTTAATTTTAGGGCGAGACTCAAAATAAAATAATATCCACATAAGTTATAAATATCAATTTTTTTAAACATCTTTTCCGATTCAGCTCTAGCGAGACCAACAGACAAGACATGGATATAAAATTAATTGTAAGACCCACCTTTTTGGTTCCGGGGTAACATAAAATGTAAAGTTCTGTCTCTGTTGTTTCTATTATTCTTTCTTTCTCTGTCAAACAAACGGTGGCATATAGAAGTGGGGAAATACAGTCAATGTTAGAAGGGTAGATTATCCGGCAAAAGAAGATAGTGTCAACAATGAATTTAGTTTATTGATTATGAAAGATGAAATCAGTTACACAATTATGTGATTTAGTACATTAATTTCAACCTCTATTAAAGCATGGAGGAATGTTATAGTCTAAACAATAATATATAGTGAGAATAGAAAATGGCGTAAAAGAAGTTACTCCTTAAACTTTAAAACGAGCCAAGGTTTCAATGCTTAGTTCCTAGTTGTTACGGCTCGTGACTCCTTAAGGAAGAGCTTTAGTTCTGAACACAAGCAATCTCTTCAGCAACAGATTTGTTATATAACTTAAATCAGGAGAAGGCAGCTTAGTTATCAGTTATTATTATTATTATTATTATTTTTATTAGCACCGCGTCTTACTACCCGTTTGGGCTATACGCACTTACGCTAATGTGTAATGGTAGGGTGATTGTGACATGAAATGGAGGACCTATAGCTTAGCGTGGAATCCGAACCACGGTGGAGGCCTGGCATTCCCCACATTCACAAGATGTCTTGTCAGAGGTGAAGGAAGGGTTTGGTAATCAGATAAATCTGTGCCGAGACCAAGGATTGAACCCCGGCCGCCAGCACAGAAGTCTGACAACTTACCCCTAGACCGCCAGGTCACCAGTTATCAGATATAAGATAAACATTAGATAACATCCCCAAGAAGTAGGAAAGAGTAAAGCTATACCTTCTACAGTACTAATCATCACTCATTACTAGTACCCTACCTTCACCTCTGACAAGACGTGTATTAAACACAACTTGTGAATGTGGGGAATGCCAGGCCTCCACCGTGGTTCTGATCCCATGTTAAACTGTAGGTCCTCCATTCCATCTTCCAATTTCCCTACCATTACACATTAGCGTAAGAGCGTATGACCCGAACAGTTAGTAAGACGTAATTATGATAATAATAATAATACTATTATTTAAGGAGTTACGGAGTTAGCTCATAAATTAAATTTATATTTGCTTCTTTACTCTAGCTATTCCTTGTTAGGGGCTGTTCCAGAATTATGAGGTTTAGCATTAATGGCCGTTTATAGCCCTAAACTACAGGAGACATACCATCAAGATCAGGCCGGTTACATACTATCTACTATCACGACTCTAACCGCCATGTAACTGAATCCAAATAAACTTAACACACAAAAATGCTCAAAAGTCCAACGTCGTCGGACAAAACAATAATCAACACGATGCGGGCCTCCACACAAGGTTGTCGACTAACCCACAGTTTGAGCACCGCACAACGAGTAACTAAGAGCAAGAGCCATAGAGCCACGAAAGCACTTAACTTCCCTAGCACTGCTACAAAGTTTAGACCATTGGAAGAATGGCCTCATGGTATGGGGAGTCTGACTGCCCCATCAGAACGCTAGTCAGAAGGACATATCGAGAAACTAACCGTGGTCAAAGGAGACTAACCAACATTAATCACCAACTTATATCAAGGCCGTAGCCAAACAATAATTTCAGGGGGGGTTGATGGGCACATCCCCCAATTGCTGGAAGCTAGAAAAAATTATAAATAATTCTCGACGCTCTCTGAAGTGTTTTTTTTCCCCATGGTAACACAGCCCCTTAATTTGTAGTTGTATCTTAATTATTATATGGTTTGAACCATAAACGAAGAAATATATTTTGTTCATAGAATTTTGCAGGGGGTTTGAACCCCCCGAAACCCCCCCTGGCTACGGTCTTGATTCATACTATTGATAGCAAAGGGTGATAAATAATTTATTCGGCCGGGGTTCAATCCTCGGTCCCGGCACAGATTTATCTGATTACCAAACCCTTCCTTCACCTCTGACAAGACATCTTGTGAAGGTGAGGAATGCCAGGTCTCCACCGTGGTTCGGATCCCACGTTAAACTGTAGGTCCTTCATTTCATATCACAATCACCCTACCATTACACATTAGCGTGAGTGCGTATAACCCGAATGGGTAGTAAGATGCGGTGCTAATAATAATAATTCACTCGTAGGACGGACTATTGCGCCACGCCAAGATATGCCCAAAGCGAGCTAGATAAAATAAGTCCCAATATTGCGATGCTGATCCTTCCCACTTGCTTGCTCCTTAAGCCTTTCCATTTTGTGTCTACTCTAAGTTTTATCAAATTGTTCCGGCATGCCCCCAACCCCCCCCCCCCCCCAACCCTCCACCAAACGCTTAACGAAATGTGGGCAGAGAGAGGGAGTAGCTCTGTTGAATTATTGGCCAATTTCCTTCCCCGGTTCGCACTCTCCGGCCGTCCAACGAGAGCACCTCACGTGTTACGCAGTGATATTACGAATCACGGTCAAACGAATACCCGATGAGTCCTGTCTGATCCTACTAACACTTGGTTAGTTTCTACCGCGCCACTCTGCTGCGGACCGAGCTAGCTATATTCCAGATCACTAACTTCCTCTCGCGCTGATTTCAATCAGTTCTTTACGAGGGAATTTGGTAGCGGCCGTAAATCATGGTACAATACTGGTAGGAATAATGTTGAAATGTACAGCGATGGTGTTGAAAAGTTAATTTTATACATAGTTAATATTATCAACTGGTATTTAGACGTAATTTCTCACATAAAAATAACGTATTGTAATAGTTAAAAGCTTAGAGCTTGAGATTATGATGAATCTGTACGTTTTATGGCCTCCCGAACATAAAAGAGTAGATTTTACAATTTCTTCCTGTCCCTGGGCCTATATCTAAATGGTCATATAGATTTTCCTCGATATTGATACTTAAATACAAAAAGGCTATACCTCAGAGATTTTGAATGATTTTTGACCCGTGCCCTTTAATTAGTGATAAGTGATTTTTCTTAAATACAGTTTTTTCAAAAATAGATTTAACGATTTTGTTTAAAATGTAAATCGCGGGGGTGTTTGATGTGACGGATACAAATATACACTGTTTTGTTTTTGAGAAAAATTCGTCCAAGAGAAATTCCCTGATGATAAATTAACTGATTTGCGAATTTTAAATATTTTTAGATTTAGCTCTAGCGATTTGGCTTCAAGCTATAGTAAGCTATATTAAAAAGGTTTTATGACCGTACCAAACCACTTGTATACCCAAATATTGCTTTGAAATGATAATTTTATTTATTGTACCTTCGAGGTGTATACTTGTTATACGGATGGATTGACACAGGTTTCCATTGCATTACATGGATGCATATTATCTTCTACTTATCAGCATTCAACATGGCTCAACTGAGATAAGTTTCTATTGAATTGCATGCATGGACTATCATATTTTTATGAGAATTCAACATGGCTCAATAGTCATGAGTTTCTATTACATTGCGTTCATGAATTGTCTTCTATTTATGAGCACTAAACATGATTAAACTGACACTCGTTTCCATTACATTTCTTACATGAATTATCTCCTATTTATGACCATCCAAAATGGCTCAATTGACATATGTTTCCAACGCATTTCTTACATGAATTATCTCCTATTTATGACCATCCAACATGGCTCAATTGACATATGTTTCCAACGCATTTCTTACATGAATTATCTCCTTTTTATGACCATCCAACATGGCTCAATTGACATATGTTTCCATTTCATTGCATGCGTGAATTATCTTTTATCTATGAGCATTCAACATGGCTAAGTTGACATGACATTGTGTGCGTACATTATTTGCTAACTCTTGGCCTGTTATATGGCTCAATGCACACAAGGTTTGATTTAAATGAATTAATTGCAATAAATATCTGGTGTTTTTTTAAAATTTATACTTGACTGGTTTTGAGCATGTTCATTGACATACAGTAGCCCCGTGACTTCTTTGGTGCTGACTGACAGCTCACAGCTGACTTCTGACAGTCAACATTTAGGTATTTACCTAAATTTTGACTATCAGAAATTACAGCTGCTAAACACATGTTTTTGAAGATCATATGGTTCAGCGTAGGGATATATAATTTGGTCTGGTAATTTTTCAAAGCCATCAGCTGTCAGCTGTGAGCTGTCAGTCAGCACCAAAGAAGCCATGGGGCTACTGTAGCAGTCTACAGTGTTTACTAGCAAGCGAACTCAAAACCCAGCTTTGCATATTATAACATTTTAAAATATAAGTAATACAAGTAGGGTACCATTTAGAAATATGTTTTTTTTTAGAAGTTAAAGCTTACTAGCAAGCGAACTCAAAACCCAACTTTGCATATTATAACATTTTAAAATATAAGTAATACAAGTAGGGTATCATTTAGAAATATGTTTTTTTTATAAGTTAAAGCTTTTAAATAATATTTATTGGTTCTGTTACTGAATTTTTATTTTAAAGACAATTATCAATGTGTAAACTAGTTTTTATGTCATTTTAATACCCATCTCCAAAGATGTACAGGCTTAAACTTACTTTTTTAATGTAATCAAAAGACTAAATATTTTTATCCTAAAGTTTTACAAAATATGACATTTTCAATTTGTTGAACATTGCTTCACGAACCAACTCACGCCCCCACCAATATTTACATTACTGTAGCCCCCCATTTGTTTCCGAATGAAGTGCTCCCAGGCGGCTTACATCACCTCGGAGTGACGTAACTCTTATCGACGTCACGCAGTTTCTTGTCAACACAATTTACACCCCATTATGACGAAGTGGGAAAATAACTGAATCTGGGAGTCAACACTTTTTGGTTCGAACTATGTTTTTTTATTTTTACCAGACTAACTTTATATAAATAATAAAAAAAATGTATCAGTGGATAAATGGTCTAAGGTGTCACTCTCACAATATTATTATTATTATTAGCACCACGTCTTACTACCCGTTCGGGTTATACACACTTACGCTAATGTGTGATGGTAGGGTGACTGTGAGATGAAATGGAGGACCTACAGTTTAACTTGGAATCCGAACCACGGTGGAGGCCTGGCATATCCTCACATTCACAAGATGCTCTCACAATAAACTGAAATGCTCGTGACGGAGAGAGTCGGGGTTCAAACCCCGTTTCAGTTTGGTTGTTTCTAAATTGTTCCTTTTATCTATCTCCATTCAAACTCGAGTAAATTTCCTCTAAATTCAGCCTTCTTCATTACCCACCTTGGTGGCCTATTTAGCTAACGCGCTGGTATCGTGTTGAGCTAGACTGCCGATGACGAGGAGAACAAGGTTATAATCTCTGTCGGATGAACTGGGTGGTCTTCCTAAATGGTTTTCCACTCTTCCTTCCGCGCAAATGCGGGGTCACTTCCTTTAAATTTAACTTTCCCTATTCCTAACCCATTAGTATAATTAGTACTTATTATTATTATTATTATTATTAGCACCGCGTCTTACTACCCGTTCGGGTTATACGCACTCACGCTAATGTGTATTGGTAGGGTGATTGTGAGATGAAATGGAGGACCTACAGCTTAACGTGGAATCCGAACCACGGTGGAGGCCTGGCATTCCCCACATTCACAAGATGTCTTGTCAGAGGTGAAGGAAGGGTTTGGTAATCAGATAAATCTTTGCCGGGACCGGGGATTGAACCCCGGCCGCCAGCATAGAAGTCTGACACCTTACCCCTAGACCACCAAGTCACCAATTAGTACTTTAGTGTGTAACCCGAACGGGTAGTAAGAAGTGTTGCTAAATAATAACCCTCTTCATTCATAAAATATTACTGAAGTTAGTATATTACATCAGGGTGACCTGGCGGTCTAGGGGTAAGGTGTCAGACTTCTGTGCTGGCGGCCGGGGTTCAATCCTCGGTCCCGGCAAAGATTTATCTGATTACCAAACCCTTCCTTCACCTCTGACAAGACATCTTGTGAATGTGGGGAATGCCAGGCCTCCACCGTGGTTCGGATTCCACGTTAAACTGTAGGTCCTCCATTTCATCTCACAATCACCCTACCATTACACATTAGCGTAAGGGCGTATAACCCGAACGGGTAGTAAGACGCAGTGCTAATAATAATAATAATAATAATTGTATATTACATATTTGTACAACCAGAATTTGTAGTGAGACGCAGTAATATTTTTTATTTACTACTAACAAAGATTCTTAAAACAGACAGATTTTACTTAACTATTTTGGAAGATATAGAACTAATCTCTTGAAGCTGTCAAATAAAAATGAGCAGATACTTACTTGGCGTCTTACCAACCATCCGGGATATCCGCATTTGTAAACTAATGGTACTAAGAAGATACAATCTAGACTGTAGAGGCTGTAAGGACATTTAGGGAGATAACATCTCACTTTGCGTTATTGGGATCCCAGATCTCATCTCCCCCTCACGAGGGAAACATAGGCCTATTATACTAGAACTATAGCGACTATCGGCGTAGTTACGAGCTAATAACTCTCATAGACATCTTATTTGGGTCCAAACTTTTAAAAGTAAATCCAGCCATTATTTACTACTTAATAATCCGTGTGGGCTATCTGTGGGCAGTGAGATTGGGACGGAAAAATCACAAAATGTTATTATATTCTGCAAACTGAAAGTGACACCAGGACACGGGAATCAAACCCGGAACCCTTGTCTTAGTACGCCAACGCTCTACCCACTGAGCTATCCAGGAATCGTCCCGTTCCCAGGGCAAAGAGAAGGTTGTCTGTGGGTCAGGGTCATTCTTCACTCATATTTTTAAGGCAGATTCTGTGATGGACGTGTGGAAATCGTCAGCTACAAATGTGTGATTTTATTAAGAACACTAGCTATCAGATAAGGCAGCCACCATTGACTCAGTAGTTGGCTTATTGCAGCCACTTGTACAATTATAACTGTACGAGATTGTAACTATCATAGTGGTAGAGCATTGACTTACTAATAAAAATATCCCGGGTTCGATTCCAATGCCCAGATTTAATTTTTCAATTTAATGAATATGATATTTAAATGCGGCTAGAACCATAATTGGTTGTTGGATTTTAGCGCCGCGTCTTACTACCCGTTCGTGTTATATGCCTATGTACTAATTATGCTAGTCTGTTAGGTATTAGGAAAGTTTAATTTAGAGGCAACGCACACGCATTTGTGTGGAAGGAGCGTGGAAAACCATTTAGGAAAAAAAATACCCTCAGTGCACCCGACAGAGATCGAACCCCGATCTACCCATCTATGGTAGTCCAGTCCAACATGATAGTAGCGCGTTAGACCAGGCAGTTAACTAAATGGGCTATAACCGTAGTTAACTGATATAATTGCTTAGGTATTTAATCCATGAAAATGTTATTATTTGGTCGTATGAAATATTGTTGAAATTTGACTCCTGGTCAAGAGACTTAATCGAACCCGGTAACTTTAGCTAGCATCCCATTGAGATATTCGGGTTGCATCACTCATAGTTTAAGAAAGAGTAAAACTGACAATACATTCTAACTTTATTTTATTTTTCAGATTTAAGAAGTAAGCCTGTTCATGATAGGTTTTTACCTGGATGACAGTTTGAAAATCATATGTTTAGGTCTTGGAATGCCAACACTTGTAAAAGATCACAGTTTTGTTATAAATGTTAAGTTTTATTTAATTATCTGTTATATTTTACATTTAAAATAACGTAAACTTAAGGTTTCTCATATAATTTCATTAATTTTAATAATTTCTTTTTATCCAACTCGAAACAATATTTTAAACAAAATTAAAAGTACTTATTATTAGTTTTGGAACGTTATCGATTATGTGTAATATAGTGCATACATCAATACCTTTTAATACAGGCATCGTATTTACTTGGAAAAGAGAAAACGCGTGTCTTTTTTATATATATTAAATTATTTTATAATTATTTTATCGTATTTCGAAATATTTAACTGAATAAAATCTTTTTATCTACTGCGTGGGTGCATCATTGTAAATAACTTGTTTCCGTCATGTTCAACCACACGGTTTAAATTCATCGGTCGCCATTTTGAAGCTATGTTGGTTAGACCTTTTTTGCGGAAGTACTGGGAATATAATTTTGTTTTAAAGTGGAATAAAACGATAAATAAGCTTTGTGCCCGACCTCAAATAAATATATAAATAATATTGGCCTAAATTACTGTGGTCAACTACAACATTCATATATTACCATCTGTTTTCATTACAGTTATCCGAAGTGATGTCAGCTGTGGGTGTAGAGATATATTAGGGACTATTTCTAGTAACTGTTGTAGCTATCGGGTGACCTGGCGGTCTAGGGGGTAAGGTGTCAGACTTCTGTGCTGGCGGCCGGGGTTCAATCCTCGGTCCCGGCACAGATTTAACACAATCACCCTACCATTACACATTAGCGTAAGTGCGTATAACCCGAACGGGTAGTAAGACGCGGTGCTAATAATAATAATTGTAGCTATCATCCAAGAAACTTGTGTCACGTGCTGGCTGCTAGTCCACTCTATCGCCACGACTCTCAATCGAGCAAGGTTTCCTTTTAAACGAACCTCCGCCTAAGAACGTGTGTACGCCGCGCTGGTCCCAGTTTGTGCTCACAAAACATCAATCATGGCGCGTGTATAGAGGCCAGCCAAGTCACTATCATTTGTTCGCCAGTCTGGCGTGTTTGAACAAGTTTTTCAATTTCAATTTTCCACCGGGGAGTAAAATAACCACGACGGAAGGCAATACTACCTCGAGGAAGAGGTAGAAAGTATCTAAGTCCTTGTTATATGGAGGTCGATGTCTTGAACTGGGAGTTTTTGTTTTTTTGTTACTTTTAACTTTCTTTTGGAGGTTTTATTTTTTTCGCTCTTAAGACATTCATTTTGTTCAAACAAGTGGTTTCAGTGAAACAGGACAGGCTAAAGTCGTTTTTTATTGAAATTGCTTAGTTATTATCAGGTTTATAACTTTGAAAACAAAACTTGTCCTTAATTTAATTTTAATCGCATTTTTTTTTTCACCTGGAACTGGTCGAAGATCTATTAACAACCCGGACACATAACTATAGAAAATTGATTCCGAAATTATGTCGATGCCTGTGTTATTTTACTTTAAAAACACTATATATATATATATATATATATATATATATATGTTGTATTGAGCTTTGCATATTTATTTTAAAGGCAATATCAGGCTTACATATTTATTGTTTTATGTTAATCAAATCCTTCATTTTAAGCATTATTTATGTTCTAGATATTTGTACAAATTATTATTATTAGCACCGCGTCTTACTACCCGTTCGGGTTCTACGCTAATGTGTAATGGTAGGGTGATTGTGAGATGAAATGGAGGACCTACAGTTTAACGTGGAATCCGAACCACGGGGGAGGCCTAGGCATTCCCCACATTCATTGTACAAATTAAATTTGTCGCAGTGCCATTTTGAAATATTAATTCTTATAATTTCTAAGAGTCCACGTAAGCAAGTACTACTTTTTAAAAACAAAATTTTAAAATATTCAGATAAAAGCCACTTTTATATTTAGATTTTATTATAGTTTTTCAGATTTTTGGGTCAACATATAAATCACTGATAGTAATTTATTTGATTGTGAGCTCAAAAACACAATCTTGGTTAGTAGTATATGGGTGTGTAATACATGTATATATTAAACTCTTAGTAGATGAACGAAGTTTCTAGAATACATTTTTTTAGCACCGTATCTTAGTACCGGGTTAGGGTCACTAATTTATTATGGATTAGGAAGGTGCTAATTTTTAGGAAGTACACCCGCACTTGCAAGGAGGGATAGTGGACTAATATTTAGGAAAAACCACCCTCAGTTTACCCGACTGGTGTCGAACCAGGATTTACCCGTCTCCGGCAGTTTAGTCCAACACGAGAGTAGCGCGTTAGACCACGTGGCCACCGAAACGGGTGAGTAGAATATAAGGTGTAGCTTTTAGAGACAACAAAACTCCTCCTATTGAGAGTCAAGGTGCTTGGTTACTTGTTATCACAGTGGATAGGGGGATGCCCGCCTCTGCTGGGCGCTTGGCGAACTCAGGAGGGGAATCCCGGGCACTGCGGAGGGCCCAGCAGGGGGAGGGTACCGGGGGCGTAATATACCTGGGCCGTACCAACTGGGTAGTTGAATTTAAATTAAATTAAGAGCCAAAACCGGTTTTATAATTTAAAAAAAAAGGAAATTTAAATTTTAATTGTAAAAATAAAGTCAAAATTATATGAAAAAAAAAACGGCCCGGATTTAGAGTTTGTAAGATACCGGACCTGTAAACATTGAAAATAGATAAATAATCAAAATTTTATTACAACAGTATACGTTGTTTTGTAAAATATCGGTAGAGTGATAATTATACTATACAAACAATATATTTATTCAATTCACTTAATATTTTTTTAAATATAAAAGTATATACAATATATAAGTACTCCTAGGAAACTATCAATAGTAATTTTGTTTTACTACTTACCAAGATGAATTGAAAAAAAAAAAGAGTTAATTTTTCCCAATTTTTTTCCCTAGTAATTTTCATCGTAATATAACGGTGAGACTATTAGTATTACATTAAAATATCACTATTGTATTATTAACGTTAAGCTATAGCTTAACGTCGAATCTCCTTTACCTCATTAATATAACCAGGCTTATAGTCCGGATGGGTATTAATACGCTTTGAGAAGGGTGTAAATACAATACTTACAACATATAATAACCTATTATGACTATAATTACTATATTGTGGGGCCTAATCCCCCCCCCCCTGCCTACCACTCAGTTAGTCATTGTCTCCTGAACTGTTGAATACACAACACAACACAGCCTAGTACAGCGTGTTGTCTACCTCTTGGCGGCGCAAGGGAGATAGCTATAGCGCTCTTTGTCCTTGGTCTGTAATGAGAGGATTTACCTTGGTGTGATCAATTCTCGGCTGAATGAGGAAACAATGCACCTTATTATATAACACGTGTCCACACAAGTATTATGTGGGAAATAGACAAATATTTGAGGGTAGGGGGGACGTGGGGATGTTTATACAAAAAAATTAAGTGAAATATTTATTCTAGTATACTCTTGAGAATGTAAAAAAAAAAAAAATGCGCTAAAATGTAATATAATATGCTTCAAATATACATAATCATATTTTCCCCTCATATATACCATACATTGACAAGTGTTTCCAGGAACTATTTTATAAATAATGTAAATCTTAAGTAAGTTGTTAAATAAGTATTAGATGTGAATGTACTATTTTATTCAAACATTACAAAAATATGTTAATTATTCCTTCTTATGATTATTATTATTACTATTTTGTTGGGAAAAATACATCACATAATTGCATTTTATATATCATATCATTTATAATAATAATAATATAAATAATATAATAAGCAATTATTATCATAATAATAGCAGAAATAATAACAATATTTTATTATGATCGTAAATAATTTAATTTTCCTTCACAAAAAATGCAAGCCAACAGTCTAGACCTCTTCAGGATAGCACTGAAAAAATACCGAACGACACATGGCATACAATATATATATATATGCGTAAGAAAGTACAATGAAACATATTATAAGTAACAAAATAAAAATAATAGTAGTAATAACAATAATAATATAGGGGAAAGTATGAAGAGAGACGATTAAATTGCTATAATATCTTAGTGAAGAGTCCTCAATAAACAAATTACTGGTGATGAGTGTGTTCCTTTATATACCTCTCTAAGTTTGGTTTTTCTTTTATGATAAAATTACAATTCTGAACATCTAGAGTTAAATTATTATTATATATATAGCCACATGGCTGACTCACTCATTGACATTATTGTTTACCCACTTCCAGATGAGATAGAAACTTGAAATTTGGCAAACTGATAGCTTCTAGCCTGTAACCGACGGGAAAAATCCAAAAAATTAAAAATTTTAATTTTTAATCCCCGAAAACATTTCAAAATGGTGGATCAACTTAAAAGTCAGTGCGGACCTTTCTTTGGAGGTCTCTTGTGGCTAAACGGTAAGACCTATCAAAAAACTGCTCTGGAATTACATTAGTTTACATCCAACTTGCAAATAAAACTCGCTGGGAGCAAAGCGAGTCTATTCATACAATGAGCAAGAGGTCTGAGTTTTTATGTTATACTTATATAAAATATTGTAAAGTGTATTTTAATAATATTTTTAGGTGACCTGGCGGTCTAGGGGGTAAGGTGTCAGACTTCTATGCTGGCGGCCGGGGTTCAATCCTCGGTCCCGGCAAAGATTTATCTGATTGCCCAAACCCTTCCTTCACCTCTGACAAGACATCTTGTGAATGTGAGGAATGTCAGGTCTCCACCGTGGTTCGGATCCCACGTTAAACTGTAGGTCCTCCATTTCATCTCACAATCACCCGACCATTACACGTTAGCGTAAGTGCGTACATCCCAAACGGGTAGTAAGACGCGGTGCTAATAATAATAATAATAATAATAATAATAATAATAATAATAATCTAATAATATTTTTACTATTATTGTTGATGATCTGGCCAAGACCAGAGTGGTGCTACACGTCATAAAGCGGTGTATTATGTTAAAATATTGCCCCAAAGCTCGATGAATGTGTAGTAAAATATTATGAAATAATGCCAGGGCTACAAACTAACATTACATTGAACACGAGAACCCCATGAATGGACTTGTTGGATATATTTGCATAATAAATCCCCACGGCAGGTGCTTCATGAAGAGTGTCGAGCCACAATAACCTTCCCCTAAAACTCACAAAAACACAAATATTAATCTATGGTTGGAAATGTAAGCTCTCACCGGTCAGTGTTCCAGTGGAAATCCTATTTACGAGTTCAGCGCGGGGTGGTTGTTACGGGAACTAACGGTCTGATGAAACCACATTTTTAAAAGCTTAAAGGATTGGAGGGATACGTGATTGTATGAGGATTTAATAATTGTTTACGACTCCATGTATTTGATGTTCTTGTCAATAGGCTTCTAGGGGTGGGATTCAGATAGAACCTACTATAGACTTCGAGCCTGGAACTAGGATCGGTGACGTCACTCTGCAAACTTGTATTCCCAGCGTAATGGATTATAATCTAATAGGAATTAAATATTAAGTTTGTAAAATATTTTATTACCGTTCAACGTAAACACCGGCATGTCTTTATATATTTCTTGTTGTGAATTGTTTTCAAAATGGTTGTAGCATTTACATGTATTTTGTTTAACTAGCGGAATTTGTTGAAAGTATTAATTTATTTAGATTATTATTATTATTATCGCGTCTTACTACCCGTTCGGGCTATACGCACTCACGTTAACGTGTAATGGTAGGGTGATTGTGAGATGAAATGGAGGACCTACAGTTAAACGTGGGATCCGAACCACGGTGGAGGCCTGGCATTCCCCACATTCACAAGATGTCTTGTCAGAGGTGAAGGAAGGGTTTGGTAATCAGATAAATCTGTGCCAGGACCTAAGATTGAACCCCGGACCCCAGCACATAAGTCCGACACTTTACCCCTAGACCACCAGGTGACCCAATTTATTTAGAGATAACCGTTTTAAAAAAAAGGGTACATGGATATTGTATCAATTAAAAACCTCTGCGGATATCTTAAATCACCTGCATCTATAATATTTAAACACTTTTTGGCAATTGTAAAAATCGCTACGACAACATATTTTTCACTTGAAATAATACCAGAGCAATGCAACAATTCTAATTTTATTTTATGAATTAAATATCAGCACACATGCTATAGCTCCATCATATAGTTTAGTGAGATTTCTGCGGCTTAGACATAAACTTTTTCTTAAATATTAGGATCATCAGTCACGTTTAAATTTTCCTAATTCTATTTCTTAATCTATTAAATTGTTTGAACTATTATTTCCATTTATGTTTAGTTTTAATGTAGAATACTCTAAATATTATCTTACGATCAAACTCCTAAGTTTGTCAGGGGAAAATAGTATAATACGTGTTCCACTTAGTTGGTGATATTGTCATAATCTAGCTTCAAGGTCATCTGTAATAAATTTACATTGATATACAAATTAAAAATTCACCCTTCTGATAAATATTTACAAATCAGCTCAAGTGCCTCATCACAAAATTATTTTTGTTTCGACTATAATCGTCTTTTGTAACCTTGAATGTTGACACACGTTTTTTGTCACTGTAATCTGGTTAACATCACCAGTGCTGTCTCTATTAAAAAAAATTCCCTGATTTCCACAGTTTTTACCAGACAGTTAAGAGCGTAGCATAGAGGAATGGAATTTAACTGTTCATGAACTAAACCAGTACGAGCTCTTGTCAATGGTGTTTAGAACATGATGAGTTGACCTTGAGATACACATTTGATGGATACAGTTATGCTTTAAGTCATTGTTATTGGATGACAAAAATGGTAGGAGATAAAGACATATGTTTAAATCAACGTGAATTAATTTTTCAGTTTGATTTTTATTCCATACACAGACCTACTTTTTTAATGCTTGCAGTTAAATGTCGTAAATTTAGAAAATTTCCGTAATTTTTAGTTTTTCTTTATCTCCCTGTATTATTGTGGTTTTTTTCCACATACAAAAAAAAAAAAAAAAANAAAAACAGTTTTTCTCCGGTTTTTCAGGTACGTGGAAACCACGAGCAACTAGAAGCAGGGTTGCAACGCTCATTTAAATTCGAAATAACCGAGAAAACAGGAGGAATTTCACAAATGAAATAAAAAAATTACCAGCGCATTAGTGAATTTGCGATATTAAACTTGAAGCTAAAAATAATGGGAACTTGAATAAAAGATAAAGTGGAATTAATAAATATGTACACCGATTCAAATACACTTTTAATTTCTCTTTTTTAAATACTTTATTTAATGAATCTCGTAACAACTGTAGAAAGGTCCCCAGCAACATCAAATCATCTTGGTTTTTTTAATACCACGTCTTACTACCCGTTCGAGAAATCATCTTATTCATAACACCAATTACAGGAACTCACATTATAGTTAATCTTATTAAAAATGATGATTAATTCTTATATACTAGGTAGGACTACTCTCTTTTTAAAAAAAAGTGAGACTTTCTTCTCAAGGACTTGGAAAACTAACGCAATCAATTTTATATGAAATGACTAATAACAGTCCGAGAAGGCATCTTATTCAATAAACACGTGACACATATACAGTTAAAGTAATCAAATGTAGGGAATAGTGTCCTATTAGCATTACATACAGCTGTTATGACGTCAGAATAGTGGAGGGACTCTGGTTCCAGGCTCGGAGTTTGTAGTAGGCCTTGTTTCAGAGCATACAATGACCGAGTGCAAGAGTGCACCATGTGATTTGATCAGGCATAATGCAATTAGCAGCCATAGATAGAGAGGCTCTATATTGTCTATTAAAAATAATTCCGATGTTAGTCGAGTCCAGTGGCCCAGTGGCCCGAGGTGAAAGTTTGGGAAGAATTAATCTAGGCACTGTCCAATTTAGTTTACCTGTCGTTGACAGGCTAACATGCTAGTGAAGAAGTAGCTGTATATAGATTGTTACAAGGGTTGCCGAGTTTTCTCAAACAGGGGGGAACTGATCATCACACATAGCACTGTCTTTCCCACTAAATATATTTAAAAAAAAGTTGTCTTGGTGTTGATATTTACTGCTAATAGTAGTTATACCCACAATTATAGTGAGCTACGGTTGATCTGGCGGTCTAGGGGTGAGATGTAAGACTTCTGTGCTGGGGGTCCGGGGTTCAATCCTCGGTCTCGACAAAGATTTATCTGATTACCAAACCCTTCCTTCACCTCTGAAAAGACATCTTGTGAATGTGGGGAATACCAGGCCTCCACCGTGGTTCGGATTCCACGTTAAACTATAGGTCCTTCCATTTCATCTCACAATCACCCTACCATTACACATTAGCGTAAGTGCGTATAACCCGAACGGGTAGTAAGACGCGGTGCTAATAATAATAATAATAATAATAATAGTAATAATGGGCTCCGAATGTAATATAAGTTTTGTCTGCTTTCGTAACTAAGGAAGACTAAAATATCACTTTTCCATGATTCAAACGAATATACCCTATGAGATGGCTATTCAACCCATAAACGTTCGTTCAAGAGATCTTAGTCATATGTTTATAACTAAAACGTGGTGATAATTTTCTAGTGTGATTGAAAATATATTATAAAAATAAAATTAAGTTTTTTCTGTCTGTTTGGAGCGAGTAAAGGCGCTGCCCGGAGGCACTTGTGCCAGTAAATAATATTTTATAGTCATCCATTTTATGTTTACAATCGTATTATAGCTTTCTTATTAAAGTAGGCTTATTGCTTATTACTTCTAGAAGACGTGCAAGTGGACCAGTGTTTTTATTTTTTTAATCCAAGCAATATAGTTTATACCACCGGTTTGCTAGGCCTGTCGTAGCTTCATATGTCTTATAATCACAACTTAAGACTAGGACAGGTACAACATCCAGTTCACGGACGTTAATTTATCACTGTGAAAGGGTAAACCAACATTTCACCAATGACAAATTTTTTTTTAGCCCTGATGGGAGTCGAACCTGGGGTACTTATCTTATTAGACAGATACTCTACCGACTTAGCTAAGGTGTCGGATATTTGTTTACTAGTATTATTATAATTTATTAGCCATTATAGAAATCTATACGAGATCCCAAAATGAGCCATTTAACGAAATAGGTCAATTGACACGTTGATTATATAACTAATCCTTCCATTCTTTAATTAAAAAAGAGCCAACATTTCAAGGAACGAAGAAATTCCCATTTATTTGAGGTAGAAAAATGATAAAACTTTTCGAATATATAAAACCAATATTTGGCGCAGAGAGTAAAGATTATTTTAATTTTTTTTTAGAAATATGCTAATGCAATTACAATAGTCTAATAACCAGGTGAACAGAAATTCCAATTTCAATCATGGCTCGTGCGCACGGCTTGTTCCTTCAATTAAAGAGAGTGAATATTTGACTGTTCTTGACTTGAAATTATGATTATTATTAGCACCGCGTCTTACTACCCGTTCGGGTTATACGCACTTACGCTAATGTGTGATGGTAGGGTGATTGTGAGATGAAATGGAGGACCTACAGTTTGACGTGGAATCCGAACCACGGTGGAGGCCTGGCATTCCCCACATTCACAAGATGTCTTGTCAGAGGTGAGGGAAGGGTTTGGCAATCAGATAAATCTGTGCCGGGACCAAGGATTGAACCCCGGGCCCCCAGCACAGAAGTCTGACACCTTACCCCTAGACCGCCAGATCACCATAGTATAGTCAGTCATATGGCCCACGCTACACTTAGCCAGGCAGACACACCAGTATAAAGTACAAACTGGCAACACTGCTGTGTGGGGCAGAAACCGACCTATACCGGATTATCAGGGGTAACAACCGTGCCGTGTCCAATGGCATGGATTCCACCCTTCCTGTGTTTCTCGTGCTTAGTGAGATGGTGGTATAAATAATTGTTAGGGGAGTCGGTAAGGGTTGGGGGTATGGGGAGAAAGGGGGGGGGGAGGGGCGATTCTTTGACTCGCCAGTTATCGAACGGTTTTCCACGAGCTTTGCGTGACTTTGTTTGAGAGACCCACCAACTACCAAACTACTAGAAAAAAACAACTAAAAACGCGGCAACAATGGAGCTGTGTTATGTCCCGTGCGACGTTGCCATCTCTCTCTATATCATCAATCACGTGATTTACATAGCAGCAGTGGCACTATTAATACTATGCGTGGTTTGGAAAAGTTTGAAAAAAAAGCCCCCCCAACATATCAGTCTTTAATAGCCCTCTGTTTTTCCTGATAGGAAAAATAAGTTATGTATTTATCTACTACCTCAGTTAATTTAAGTTGTGTACTTATCTACTTGTGTACTTTTCTGTATGCTATAGGAGTTCTCCTATAACGGGTAGTTGTGTTCCGAAAATAAATTGCTTTATCGAAAAGTTGCGTTATAGAAACCATTAGTCAAATGGGAGAAAATATTGGTGGAGGTTGTCTTAAATACTGATCAGATCTATGAAAAATTACTTTCCGTTCATATTTTTGGACATATATTTTATAGTTCGATTTTATTTATATATTATCCACCTCGTGTAGTTTGTACAGAATAATGTTAACAAATTAAATATTAAACATTAAAAGTAAGGAAGGTAACCTTGTTTACATGAAGTAGAATAAACTATAAGGAAAAATAAGTATAGTTGGAATCGAACTGGAAGACTGAGGCAGGCTCAGTAATAGCGCTAGTGGCGGAGAAACACGTAGGTCATCTAGGGACTACGTTATTCCGTTGATCGCGCTGTAATAATAATACTAATAGTAATAATCTAAATAATTTACAAATTTCTCAAAGCATAGATTTGCAATTCTTTGAATAAAACACACGGTCTAGGGGTAAGGTGTCGGACTTCTGTGCTGGCGGCCGGGGTTCAATCCTCGGTCCAGGCACAGATTTATCTGATTACCAAACCCTTCCTTCACCTCTGACAAGACATCTTGTGAATGTGGGGAATGCCAGGCCTCCACTGTGGTTCGGATTCCACGTTAAGCTGTAGGCCCTCCATTTCATCTCACAATCACCCTACCATTACACATTAGCGTAGGTGTGTATAACCCGAACGGGTAGTAAGACGCGGTGCTAATAATAATAATAATAATAATAATAATAATAAAACACAGATTTTTGGAGGGGGTCAATACCCCCCTTACCTGACGACGCTGGTGTTGAACATATGTACAAGGCTAAATGTATTCCACTGACATATTTTGAAAGCACGGTCGCAGTGTCAGCATAGTTTGTGCTGTCAGATTTTGTTCTGTCATCAGACAACGCAACACACAACACGCGTGTTTGTGAACCTCGCTTCATCTATCATAGATCTAGACTCGCGGAGAAAACATGCCCGTTGTGATTTATAGCTCCGCCGCCTTGTTGTCGCTGCCCTCGAGTGAATGTATTCCCGCGCCGGAATGTCATTTTGGGCGGTGAAAATTGGACAATAGGAGGGGATCTGGTTTGGGGCGGGCGGTAATTTCATGTTATCAAGATCCTGACTCGCTCATTCATCGCGTGAGGCGGGCAATAATGTTCGGTAGTCAATCAAAGTCCACGACGTCCAAGGCCTGTCACCCACTGGGGGTGAATTTTGGGACTCAGGGCGCCACCAATTTTATATAATATGAAACATAGAATTAAACTTAGGGAATTTCACTGAACATTAAATATATTATATATATCTCGGTTTATATTTTTGTGTGTGTTTAAATTTATGAGTGAATTATTTAGTTTTTATATGATTAATAATTGTCGGGTGACCCGGTGGTCTAGGTGTAAGGTGTCCGACTTTTGTGCTGGGGTCCGGGGTTCAATCCTAGGTCCCGGCAAAGATTTATGTGATTACCAAACCCTTCCTTCACCTCTGACAAGATATCTTGTGAATGTGGGGAATGCCAGGCCTCCACCATGGTTCGGATCCCACGTTAAACTGTAGGGTCCTCCATTTCATCTCACTATCACCCTACCATTGCACATTAGCGTAAGTGCGTATAACCCGAACGGGTAGTAAGACGCGGTGCTAAATAATAATAATAATAAATGGTTTCCCATTTTCCTACATGTAAATTAGGGGCAAACGTTCTATATATTCTACCTGTATCACTGGAATAATTAAACTCAGACGGTCTGGATGGGTCGTAAGACGCGGTGTGAACTGTAGGCAATAACCATGATAATACAGAGAACACAAATGTTATTTGATATAATCTAAGTTCCGAATAGTTTTGGAGCGAAATTAAATAGTAGGTATTTTCCAAACAACCATGTAAAGCAGTAAAATATAAGATAATATTATACATAAAAAGTCTAGATAACATTTAAGATAGAGAAAGATAAGAGTTGGAAGAGGATATTCACCAAAGCGGGGAATCTACTCCATGTTCAAAAGGTTTTTGGACCTTAATTTGCTGGTAGTTTCTGCGAACTACGCAATGAAACTTGATAATCCCTGGGAATGCTAGCAAGATTAACCCTGGGCTCTGTAACGACACTCACAAAACTTGTAATTACTTGTGAAAGCGAGACCCCGCAAAGAGGCGAACACTCTTCAACAGAGCTGGAGACAACCAGAGTCTTAGTTCCATCGACACATTCTGGGGGGAGGAGGGGGGTAGGAGGGGATATAAGGGTTCCGTTCACACAGTAGCGTCTAGCTGGGACAGGAATATACAGCGTGGTTAATATTTAGTTTTTATATTGTTTTATATCTGATTACCAAAACCTTCCTTCACCTCTGACAAGACATCTTGGGAATATGAGGAATGCCAGGCCTCCACCGTGGTTCGGATTACACGTTAAACTGTAGGTCCTCAATTTCATCTCACAATCACCCTACCATTACAACATTAACGTAAGCGCGTATAACCCGAACGGGTAGTAAAACGTGGTGATAATAATAATAATAATAATAATGACTAATGGACGGTTATTTTTTGCTCAATCCTGGGTTTGGACGTTTTAAATGGCCTAATCCAGAAGTTAAATTCAATTTCGGGCAATTTCGCACCTCTGATAGCTCCTTTCGATGTTTTTTTTTTAAATAATGTTTTCCTTTAACTTGTTTTGATTACGTGATAATCTGGTATTGTCCCCCCAGTTAAACATATAATACTGTTTTATCCTCTATTTCTCCGCGTCTTACTGCCGAATCAGGCTGTCCAACTATTTACACAAATGGGGATTATGAGGAATGTTAATCTTAGAGTCATGACAATGATCTATAGACTCTGTTCTAACCCTGGACAACGTTCTGTCAGAGAGGCTAATAGTATATACATAAGGCGACGATAATGGCTGTTATGTCCCTCCTTGCCATATGACAAAAAAAAAAAATTCCTTGCAATAAATTATTATTATTATTATTATTATTAGCACTGCGTCTTACTACCCGTTCAGGTTATACACACTTACGCTAATGTGTAATGGTAGGGTGATTGTGAGATGAAATGAAGGACCTACAGTTTAACGTGGGATCCGAACCACGGTGGAGGCCTGGCATTCCCCACATTCACAAGATGTCTTGTCAGAGGTGAAGGAAGGGTTTGGTAATCAGATAAATCTGTGTCGGGACCGAGGATTGAACCCCGGCCGCCAGCATAGAAGTCTGACACCTTACCCCCTAGACCGACAGGTCACCAGTCCTTGCAATAAAGATAACTCGATCTACCAGATCTTGGCTAATCATCGCACAAACACACAGAAACTACCCTTTACAAAACTTTATAGAAGCTATTGATTATAACGAGTAAGTGAATATCACATAATGAAACTTCGTACAAAAAAGTTAATTTATATTTAACGATACGATCTAGAATATATTAATTTATAATTGAATGTTTTAAAGTTTAAAAAACGTGCCTAGCTGGGTCGCAAACAGTAGAAAGGGATACAATTTACATTTCTATTTCAAGTTGTAAGATTCGGATTTACGATCTTAATGAGATTCCTTTAATGACTCTGTCGCAGTTATTTCCGAAACAGCAAAGAATAAACTTTATAAGAGTGCTCGAGAATCTTTCTAATCTATTCTGGGGGCAATAATTGCGAGTCACCGCCTACGCTTTGTTATGAAACAATATTATTCTCATCTTGAGTGATTCGGCAAACTCTGGGAATATACTGAAACATCTGAAGGGGGGGAGGTAATGGCATTTCTATTATCTTTCTTTAATTACGTAAATTAACCGGAAGTAAACGTTTACGAGATAGGCATGCCCTCTTCCATTTCTGCGAATTGTCTCCGGAAGGGCGGAGTGATAACAGTCTCTGTGGAAACGTACCGAAATATCAAATGTTCATTTTAGGAAATGGCTAGAGTTGACCAAGTTTTGGTGAGGGCTAATCTGTTGAAATAAACCCGGACAGCAAAATGTTTGTCTTCGCAAAAGATAGTTAATTAGTAGGAACAATATATTTTTAACATTATTCAACTTGTCATAATTTAAAATATTTACAGTACTTATTTTGTTATAATAGGGTGACCAGGCGGTCTAGGGGGTAAGGTGTCAGACTTCTATGTTGGCGGCCGGGGTTCAATCCTCGGTCCCGGCACAGATTTATCTAATTAACAAACCCTTCCTTCACCTCAGACAAGACATCTTGTGAATGTGAGGAATGTCAGGCCTCCACCGTGGTTCGGATTCCACGTTAAACTGTAGGTCCTCCATTTCATCTCACAATCACCCTACCATTACACATTAGCGTGAGTGCGTACAACCCGAACGGGTAGTAAGACGCGGGAATAATAATAATAATAATTTGTTATAATTTTTAATTTTGTTTTAGTTACCAATATATTTTAATTTTAATCTACTGTGCATAAAAACTTTATTCTACCTTTGTAGTTAATTGTTTGAAAACCTGCATGATAAAACGCTTTGTGTTGTTATACATTTGAAAGGAGAGTTTTGAATTTCCCGACGGTAGTAACCAAATGAATTAATACTAGAGCCTTACAATATTTACATCATATTATGAAGATTCACTCTTAGCTTCTGGCAATATGTTATTATTAAAGCAGTCTACATCATCAGTATAATGTAGTCGTGTTAGGACCTAATAAGAATGTTTTGTATGCAAGGAGAATAAACCAAATTGAATCTTTATTAATTTATGAGACTATTAAAGGGTAAAATTAAAATAAATAGATACTCAACCCAATTTTGTTAAAACTATAGGCGTAGGTAGCTAGCAAATATAGTATCACCATCTTTATATTTTATCTAGGTAATACTCTACATACAGTAGATATAATTTTACTTAGATAAAGAGTTTCTTTGAAATTAAAATAAAACTAAATTGCTGTAAATAAATAATAAATTTAATTTAAATGGCCACTATGATAAGCAAGCTCAATCTACCCCGAATGATAGCAATATTCCCTCGATGGACCATATATAATACAGATTTATCTTATAAGCAATACCATAGTGGAATAATTTAAGGTAAGCATTTCAGGGTGAACGAAAGATATATTACCACATGGCGAACCGGCTTGAAGACAACATTTTGTAAGCTGCTGTAAACATATCTTTTTGTAGGATTATCAAGTTCAAATATTAAGGAACAGTTTAAAAAAAATACCATTAACAATATTAGATTCTGAAAATTGAAAAGTGACACCTGGGCACGGGAATCGAACCCGGGACCTTTGGCTTAGTAGGCCAATGCTCTACCGACTGAGCTATCCAGGAATCGTCCCGTGCCCAGAGTAATTCTTCAATCATATTTTAAGGCAGAGTCTGTGATGGACGTACGGAAATCGTCGGATTTTATTAAGATGACGAGCTATCAGATAACGCAGACACCTTAGACTAGGTAGTTGGTTTATCGCTGCCACTTGTACAACTATTATAACTGTAGCAATATTAGAGTTGAAATTAGTCAAATGATACAGTCGGGAAATGTTAAATCACGCGCGGTGTTCCCGTGTTTGAATCTTGACCAGCTCAATATACGCCTTGACTACCCTCTTATTAGTGGATGATGGACTATATTGTCGGGCGGAAGGTAGGCACGTCTCCTAATAACGTTTTATGGTGGTACAGGGATTATGTGTCAGGGGTCCGGGGTTCAATCCTCGGTCCCGGCACAGATTTATCTGATTACCCAAAACCCTTCCTTCACCTCTGACAAGACATCTTGCGAATGTGGGGTATGCCAGGCCTCCACTGTGGTTCGGATCCCACGTTAAACTGTAGGTCCTCCATTTCATCTCACAATCACCCTACCATTACACATTAAGCGTAAGTGCGTATAACCCGAACGGGTAGTATGCCGCGGTGCTAATAATAATAATAATAATAATAACAATGAAAACGTTTTACAATGAGGTTAATATTAGGTACCTTTATTATAAAAATAGTTAATCGTGTCTCATAATATGAAACAATATTGCCTTTATAAAATTTATAGTAAAATGTATTATTTGTACTTGTCCTCCATTCATGTTTCAAGACTGCTAAAAGGTGAGTCACATTGATTAATTCACCTTCGTACCGTTTTATCACAAAGCCTTCATTACCGTACTGCTTCTACAACGAGTGCCTCCTCTAGCTCGAGTCCCGGGTTTGATCACCACCCCTAACATACAGGGACTCATAAAAAAAAATTGTCCGCCAGTAATATCTTAGACCCGGCACTATTTCTCTACTGAAAAGACCCGCCTCAGTGGCGTAGTTGGCTAACGCTCTTGTCGTGTTGAGCTAGACTGCTGAGGACGGGGAGATCGAGGTTCGAATCTTGGTCGGGTGAACTGGGGCTGGTTTTTCCTAGATGGTTTTCCACTCCCCCTCCACGCAAATGCGGGTTCACTTCCTTTAATTCAACTCAACCTGCCCAATTCCTAACCCACTAGAGTAATTAGTACGTAAAGCGTATAACCCGAACGGTTAGTAAGACGCGGCGCTAAATATTATTATTTTTATTATTCCATTGAAAAGAATTGTACCAGGGTCCCACTTTTTTACTAAAGAAATAGCGTAGCGCAGCTGAGTGGTATGAGTATTTTCCTTTAAGGCCAGACCTTTCACAAGAAAATGTTTTATATCAGGGAAATGAACAAATAACTAACATTTCCCCCCTGTCGAGCTATCCTGACAGTAGAGAGTGAGGCCAAACCGTCTCACTCTGAGAATGAGTGTTCTTTAGAATTTGGAGTCGTTATTAATAGATAAGCGTGTCACATTCATGCTTTTACAACAGGCCTGCCATTAAATTTAGAATAGACAAAACAATAATATGTTACTAATTGTTCTCTCAGGGGAGTGAAACGTGGTCTCTTACCTTTCATGACGGGAAAAAAAGACTTTGGGTGATCAGAAAAGGTTTTTATAAAGATATTTAGTCAAAAAAAAAGGAAGAAGATAATGAATATTGGAGGATTTTACATAATTATGAGCTAAATGCAAATCTCGCAGACTATGGTTGGCAGAACATGGGGTATGAGTGGAATAATCTAGAACTTGTTCAGGGTAAGAGTGGAATAATCTAGAACCTTGTTCAGAGTAAGAGTGGAATAATCTAGAACCTTGTTCAGAGTAAGAGTGGAATAATCTAGAACCTTGTTCAGGGTAAGAGTGTAATAATCTAGAACCTTGTTCAGGGTAAGAGTGTAATAATCTAGAACCTTGTTCAGGGTATGAGTGGAATAATCTAGAACCTTGTACAGGGTATGAGTGGAATAATCTAGAACCTTGTACAGGGTATGAGTGGAATAATCTAGAACCTTGTTCAGGGTAAGAGTGTAATAATCTAGAACCTTGTTCAGAGTAAGAGTGTAATAATCTAGAACCTTGTTCAGGGTAAGAGTGGAATAATCTAGAACCTTGTTCAGAGTAAGAGTGGAATAATCTAGAACCTTGTACAGGGTAAGAGTGGAATAATCTAGAACCTTGTTCAGGGTACCCACTGGCAAGTCAAATGGGAATACGTAGATAGGAAGATAGTATTAGAATGGACCTGGAAGAGATAGTGCGTAGTGAGGTGGACTGGATAGAACTAACTCAAGGTAGGGTGTAGTGAGGTGGACAGGATAGAACTAGCTCAAGGCAGTTCGTAGTGAGATGGACTAGATAGAACTAGCTCAAGGCAGTGCGTAGTGAGATGGACTAGATAGAACTAGCTCAAGGTAGGGGTAATGAGGTTGACTGGATATAACTAGCTCAAGGTAGGGTGTAGTGAGGTGGACTGGATAGAACTAGAGAGATCTTGAATCGTCCTACTGACCTATGTTTTCCCAATATCTTTGCCTTCTATATTTTATTGAATTAACTGAAAACATCTGTAGCTACACAGTATGTTACGTTAGAGCCGGGATTTCATAACACACACAATATGTTACTAAATATATTTTTAAACAACTTGTACACGCATTAGATCTGATTTTTCTTACAGTTTGCTTCATAGTTGAGGGGGAAGAAACCCCTAGATGCTAAGGGGGTGAGAAGCGACTTCAAAATAAGACCGAGAGTCTCTGGAAAGGGGGGGTGGGGCCTCTTTGACATCTATTTAATATCGATCTTTCCTGAAACTCTATTACTAGCTCTTCACGTTCGATTCTCCATTATAATATGTTATAACAAAGTTTACTTTTTCACGGAGGTGGAATGTCCATGTAAAAACGATATAAATGACGTTTTCGCATATATCTATACACGAATTTCCCTTCAGTTTGTTTCTAAGTGAGATCCAAAATATTTGAACTCTTGTTGTGATTGTTTGTAAGATTTGTCATTGTCAATATCATTGTCATTGTGGAATTACTCCTACCGCAGGGCATGTGGATGAAAAATGTGTCAGTCTGGTATAGTCTGGTTTGAAGAGGATAGGTGAGGTCAAGTTTCGAATACATGATGAACGTATCGAGATATTTTTCTTAGTTATTTCGCAATTGTTTCTCCATTAAAATGAAGATAGGCCTACATTTTATCAACTTTTAACTTTACTAATAATTATACTCAATTAGTGTAACTACACGCACGGCTTGGAATAAGTGGTAAGGCCAGGTTCACAAATAATCAACCCAAAACAACTTTCAGTGTTCCAAGCTGGCCGCGATAGCCGCTCTTCTAGCTTCATTATAAATAAATAAATATATATAACATGTACAATATATTATATATTATTTAATATATATTGTATGCATTATTTTATATATATTATATATTACTATGTATGATATAATATTTAATATATGATACAATATATATTATTTAATATAAAATATAATTTAATATAATATGTATATAATATATTATTTAATATATGATACAATATATATTATTTAATATAAAATATAATTTAATATAATATGTATATAATATATTATTTAATATACTCTATAAAATATATATACAACATATATTAAATAATATGAAATATATGTATATGATATATATATTATTTAATATTCATAATATAATATATTATATATAATAAAATATATGAAATAAATAACATATATAAAATACCATATATATTTTATATAATATACATAATACATTGAGTCGAAGAGCCTAGGTAGCTTAGAGTTTAGATAGAGAATTGTTATGTTGTTACTAAAGGGCTAATGACCCTTACACACCTGTCTCGCTACCTTACACACTACACTCATACAATGGTACACAGATCAATAATGACTGACACATTAGAACCCCGCACCTAAACCTCTTTCATTCCTTCCCTAGCAGTTGAAAGAATGGACAACCACTGATACAAGATTTGTTTTTTCCTTCAAAACCTTCAACTTTGCATTTATATGGCGCTGAAACAGGCTTTTAAGACACTATTTCCCGCACGCGTGAAAGTAATCTCTAACAAACTTGAAGCATTGCCCCCTAAGGGCATCCAGGAATCAGGTGACAGGAGGGGTGGATTCCTATTGGCTATTCCACAGTTTCCATTCGTCACGCGTGACGTGAGGCGTTGTCGATAGCTCACACCACCTACAACTTTACAACAATTTAAAACGATTCTTCTTTTCCTGATTTAAAAAAAACAACTAAGATATACATAATAAATAATATTCTACTTTGGGTAAATTTACAATTTTATTCAAGAGAACATAAAGTAAGCAAAATAAATTAAGAAAATATGTTAGACAAGGATGCAAACTATATCTGATTATGTTTAATTGATTAAGTAGAAAATGAGCAAACGGAAGTAAAAGAAAAAAAAAATTATTTTTGGAACTAGAATAGGAGGATATCTTATCAACATACTTTGTTTTGCTAATTGGCTTTGCTGTTTGTTCCGAAAGTGAAGAGGATTTCCAAGACCCTGAATATAATGGATGAAATACTAAAAATTTCTTATACTGTGAAGATCAACAAAACGAAAACAGTGAATCAAATGAGAAATCAGTCAAATGAATATAAAACTAGAAGACGGAAGGATACATCAAGTAATGAGTTATGCTACTTATGATCAACCAAAGATAACAAAAGAAAGGACGATATTAAAAGTAGAATAGCACAGATTAAAAAGTTTTTCATAACAATAAAACATTGATAACATTGACTAGCATAAATATGGAAATCAGGTAAAGGTTACTAAAAGCATATTTATGGAGTGTTGAAATTTACAGATGTGATACATGGACTAGGGGCTTAACTGAAAGGAAAATATTAGAAGGATATTCAACGTGGTTCTTCAAAATAATATTAAAAATATCATGAATAGAGCTTGTATCAAATATAGGAGTATTAAGAAAAATAAATTAAGAATAGAAGCTTCGCACATGTATACAGCAAATATTAGTTAACCTGGTAGATCATACGAGTATAATGTAACATGATATTTTGGCAAAGATAATAGTTGTAGAACGAGATATGGACGGGAGAAATTCAAGAGGGAGACCAATAATTGAGTGCATGGATCAGATAGCGAACGATGATTGAAGAATAAGGTAAAAAGACGTAAGAAAGTTGGACGAGGACCGGCTAAAGTGGAGAGTTTCGGTAAAAATAACAGCAAGATTGTTGACCTAATGATGATAAAACAAAGAAATATATTAATTTAACCACTCTTCCCGTGCTTAAGGCCAATCCTCACTCACAGCTTAGGGGAAGAATGACCTTAAGCACGGGATTTATTCTGAATAACTCAGTGCTAGAAGATGGGTGGTCTAAGCGAAAGGTCCTGGGTTCAATTCCCGTATAAATTTGTCATTTTTTTTCAACAAATTTAAATTGATTGAATTATTATCCCCTCCATACGGACAGTGCTACTATGATTTGCAACTTGTGTGTGGATGTTCAAAGAAATATATGTTTAAACTCTGAACTGAATAGGCTCTGGGCAGTTTACAGTCACATAATGATTATAAAGACAAATTTTCAATTCACGTATTTCACTATATTATATAATTAAAAAATTAAAATTACAAATACTTTTTCACAAAGTGATATACGTTTACGATACTGACAAACTTATTAAGTAAATATGTCAAAGGAAATCTGTTTCAATGTACGTAGATTTCCATCCAAATTAGGTCGCAATAAACACTCAATATGAGTAGCTCTGGCTTAGGCTATACTGTGTTATATTGTGTTAAAATGGCTATTTATCGGGTGACAAATCTACCCACACTTCCAAAACTAAAGGTAAACTAAATGTCTTCAGGTAAAAATTATTTTTAATAGTATAAACAAAACACTCAATAGTGAAAAAATTGAATTGGACGGACGGTCAAAGGTGGAGACAAGAAATGGAGCAAGGAGTATTCAATCAAAACCACGCTCCGAACATGTAGTATAATCAAATTTATGCTGATATTTGTAGAGCTATATAATTAAGTCATTTGTTTGTCAAATATTTCTAATTAAAAAAAAAATCTTTCTTTATGAAGGACCGGAAAGGTACAGGATTTGGGAAAATACCGAGATTTTGTTATGGTAGACTTTATTTCACAAAGCGTTATTAATATTTATGACTCTCCCTTAACTTCTCGTAAATCCATCTTTCTAATTGCGACCTGTTTACACTAGCTATGACGTAAATAAATGTCACATACACGTGCTTGAAGCGAGGCTTTAGAATGGAAATAGTTTATTTCGACCCACGAATGAACCAAAGTGCATTTTAACGTTAATCAAGTCAAGACAAAAAATTGATTATCAGCAAAAGGAAGTACAGGGGTAGCCCGAAATAACTGGACTAATTAGGAGCTAGATTACTACGCATAAATGAACATTCGGATGGTTTATTTTAAATGATGAAAAAAGGATTCCACATTAAATACTTTATATAAAATATAGTACTGTAAGAGACCTGGCCTAGATTGGGATGTTTGTTTAAAACTAACATAACAGTGTTGAAACTAAGCGAGTGTAAGAACTGGGCTAGCTTACTTGTTGTGATCAGTTAGTAAACATTGGGAAATAATACTGGCAGCTCATAACAACTTGTCCCCGTTGTGCTCGGAAACTGGGCCGATTTGCAGTATAAAGGGTTCAGTTATATAAATATCGAGGCTGACACAGTAAGATCTACTCAGAGGAGTGGCCCAGAGTACCGGGTTCGAATCTGTAAGGGGTGTCGGTCAAGCCTGTAGCTGAGTATTCCTCATCAAGCCAGTTATCTCACGATCCCCTACGATCCCCCTTATATATTTTTGTAAATAATATTTAGCACCGTGTCTTACTACCCATTCGGGTTGTACGCTTTAAGTACTAGTTACTCTAATGGATTAGGAATTGGGAAGGTTGAATTAGAGGAAGTGAACCCGCATTTGCGTGGAGGGAGAAGTGGAAAACCATTTAGGAAAAACCACCCCCAGTTCACCCGACCGAGATTTGAACCTCGATCTCCCTGTCCTCGTCAGTCGAGCTCAACACGACAAGCGCGTTAGCCAACTACGCCACCGAGGCGGGTATTTTTGTAAAAATTAACGTCACATTTTTTGTGTATAGAGGTCTATATTTTTATTCTCCTCTCTTTTTCTTTCACGTCAAGAGAAAGTATTATAATCGTGAAAAACCCAATCTTGACTTACGATGTCACCTCACTTTCTATGTGAGCCTAAACCCAAATTAGTGGATTTTACAATTCCGTCTGCCCCCATGTGTGTATGTTTGGTCCTCCCCCACGGATCCAAAACAAACTTTATATTTAAACCTTATAGTGCTGTACCTCGGCAAGTTTTTTGATTTTGACCATAGCTCTCAAATTAAGGATAGTAAGAGTATAATGATGAGCGATTATTTCAAATTTATAATTTTTGTGAAAATATTTCTAGTGATTTTGATTTAAATGTATTTCTAAGATTCGTTTCACATGATTGTTTTATTAGTTTTCAGACAGAAATTCTCTGAAAGGTCGTTTATTTTTGAGATTTTTTAAAAACAATTCAAAATAGTTTACAAATATCTATAAAACTTTTCTTTAAAATTCATACCTGGGAGTTGTGTGGTATGAAAAATAACACTGCATATTTTATTTTGGGGTAAAAAATAACTTTTGTTTGGTTTACTGATGACTGATTTTTCAAAAACTTTGAAAATTTTACAAATGTCGCTAACGATTTTGTTTGAAGCTTATTACTGAGAATTGAATGGTACGACAAATAGCCCCGTGTACTTGATTTTGGGATCAACACTCATTTATGGGTCGTTTACAAATGAGTGATTTTTCAAAAACCTAAAATATTATACAAATGGCGCTAATGATTTGGTTACAAATGGTTATCTTGTGAGTGTTTGACATGCTTGTATACTTGTTTTTTGGGGTAAAAACTTATTTTTGTGTAGTTTACTGATGACTGATTTTCCAAAAACTTGAATAATTAAAAATTACCCTATGCATTTGGTTGCAAATTGGTATCTTGGGGGTGTTTGACATAATAAATATCACTGTATACTGATTTGGTTGGTAGCATTTTGGGATAAAACTATTTTTCTTGGGATAAAATCTTAAATTATTACTAATGACTCTTAAACCCTTCCTTTAGTATAATTATAGGTTTTTAATTGGTAAAAAATAATTTTAGGACATAATCATTGCAAAATTTAATTTACAAAAAAAATCAACCAAAATCCATTTAGGGATGAAGTCTTGACCCATATGGATTGTGGTTAATAAATAAACCACAATGGAAATTTACTTAAAAGTATCATTGAAATGTAAAATCCAAAAAAGTTTTATAAAAGGTTTCCGCAAAGTTAAATGTTGATCAAACTAAACTAAAGCAAATATAAAATAGCTTAATAATAAAAATTGATATGGTACTTACCAATGGTTTTCAATGCACTGTGGTTGTATTATCAACCAAATTGACAACAATAAGACAAAATTCTCATAATTTTGTTAGCTTAACTAGTTGGTAAACTTCGAATACACCCCAATAATTCTATAAACAATAAAGAACAACATCTTAACTTTAAACTTTACAAGCTATTTTGTATTATAAATATTTTTAATAATACTATTTGTGTTACTAAATCAACAAAGTGAGGTTAGTTAGGGGGGACCGGGGATGGTTGGCATCACTTTGTATATTCACTTTTTAATTTTTTAATATATATATATATATATATATATATATATGTATTGAGTTAAAGTAGATCAATAGATAGTTGACAGTATTTTATAAAAAAATATTATTTATATATATTTTTGTGATGTCCCAACAAAACCCCTCATCGGGTTGGTAGGAACTGTGTATGGAGTACGTTGGAACATGTTATATACATCATTACTACTAAAAAATAAAGACTAATCACATTATTTAATATTAAAAACAAATTAAAAACTCTTTAAGTTAGATTGTAAGGCATATGAAGCTACGACAGGCCTAGCAAGCCGGTAGTGGAAAATATATGGCTTGGATGAAAAACTGAGCCAGATCACAGGCTGGAAACATTAATGGATGTAAAAAAAAAAATAGTAAAGATTCATTGGAATATTTTTTAAGCCAAAAGTGTGTTAATTCAAAGAGTTATGATGTGTATCCGATATTAAAATGAGACGATATGAATTATTCTAAAAATTCTCTCGGGTGCCATTAAGGTATTTTCAAGGAAATCTCTAGCTTAACAGCAATTTCCGTTGAAGATCCCTCAATTGCTGTAAAGCTACGTAGAGAATACTTTCCTCACGGCCTCAGCCGGACAAATCCTTACTCATTATATATAATAAATGTGAGAAACGCGCGTGTAGGGGTCGAACAAACCTAGTAGAGATAAGAAAACGTCCGCCCAAACAAAAAAACTCTGGGAAATAAAAATAATACGGGCTTTAAAGAAGAGCTAGCTCTATTCCAGAAAACACATCGCGCAGACTTTCGTTCTATTCTGAGAAAACATTATTTTATATCGATATCGTGAAAATCAGTTGCCTCGAGAACGGAAAGGGGGGTATCAAGTGTCGGAACAAAGCTATCTTGTTCCACGCGCAACATATTCCTCACTTAGCTCACGTTTCAATTTGCTATCTATCACAGTTTTTTTTCTCATTATTTATTCCCTCCATCTTGGTCGGCACTCTTTTCTTCAAGTTGTCAAACGCAATCAGGTCGACCGCTACAATATAACCGTCCTATACGAGCAACAGTGGAACATGTCCATTCTTCGGGAGAAATTTGCGACTGCGATATTTCTCGAGAACTTCTAAAACAACACGTGGTCGGATCCTTCGACCTTCCCGGAATACTTTCTTCAGGGAGAAGTACATGTCCCGATCCCCCTGGATTCACGTGTGTCAGTTTGTATCTTTGCGCAAGATCTACATATTTAAATACACCTGTGTTCAGACGCCAGGTAGTTCACGTTCCCTACCAACAATTACACCGGGTTTGATTCCGATGGAATATACAGTAGCCCCACGGCTTCTTTGGTGCTGACTGACAGTTCACAGCTGACAGCTAAAAGCTTTGAAAAGTTACTAGACCCAATTATGTATCCCTACACCGAACCATATGATCTGCAAAATCATGTGTTTAGCAGCTGTCACTTCTGACAGTCAAAATTTAGGTATTATACCAAAATGTTGACTGTCAGAAGTCAGCTGTGAGCTGTCAGTCAGCACCAAAGAAGCCACGGGGCTAGTGTATATACCTAAATGTTGACTGTCAGAAGTCAGGTGTGAGCTGTCAGTCAGCACCAAAGAAGTCATGGGGCTACTCTAACATACATTAAAAACGACAGATTAATATTTAGGATCAATTTATTCCACACTTTGTTTCTGGTTATAAGAGAATGAATAGAGCTGATAGAAGTTGAGTTGGACTCGACTGTGCCAGGGTTTAACACATGTCCTGTCTGTTTGTTGGTTTTATCAAATGTTTTTCCAATGGCTTCTTGCACCCTTCACTGCATCCCCTTGGGATGAGTTCTCTTCTCAGAAAGAAATCGGTTAAGGTCACTTTCATTGGTTATTAAAAAATAACTGCAGCTCGGTTCGGAGAGATCTTTTCCAATTTGTCCTGTTCTTTATTGATAGTTTTTTTAGGATCTTAAATACTAAAAATCACAATATGTATTGTATACTCAAAGGTGACCTGATGGTCTAGGGGTAAGGTGTCGGACTTCTGTGCTAGGGGTCCGAGGTTCAATCCTCGGTCCCGGCACAGATTTATCTGATCGCCAAACTCTTCCTTCACCTCTGACAAGACATCTTGTGAATGTGGGGAATGCCAGGCTTCCACCGTGGTTCGGATCTCACGTTAAACTGTAGGTCCTTCATTTCATCTCACAATCACCCTACCATTACACATTAGCGTAAGTGAGTATAACCCGAACGGGTAGTAAGACGCGGTGCTAATAATAATAATACAGCCTGATGGGTGGATGATGCTTACCTGAAGGGGTGAGTGGTGACTAGTCTTACTACCCCTTCCTTTATCAATGAGCAAGGTCATCACAAACTAGACAAAATAAGCTCAGCATAAGCAGAAAAGTTTATTTACATTGATTAAGCAGATGAAGCAGAGCAACACGTATATTCTTCTATTGTTTGTCAATAGTTAATAATCTATCTTGATAGAATATGTAAACGACGAATTTGATTAAAAAATAAAACCTTCGAGAAGTGAATTATGGAAGTTTATTTAAAACTTGGATGGCGAAAAAGCATCTTGTAAAATTTGTTTTAGATTATTAAAAATCATTATAATTTTTAATGTTTAAATAAATGTGAAAATATAACTATGATGTAAAGTTTGAAACTATTATTATTAGATGAGAAAAACATATTTTTAAAGATTAAAATTTCTATATCTATACTTACTGTTAACGATAATAACAGTTACCGATACTTACTGTTACCGATACTAACTGTAATCAATACTTACTGTTACCGATACTTACTGTACCGATACTACCTGTTACCGATACTTACGGTTACCGATACTGTTACCGATACTTACTGTTAGCGATACTGTCATCGATACTTACTGTTACCGATACTTACTGTTACCGATACTAACTGTAATCAATACTTACTGTTACCGATACTTACTGTACCGATACTACCTGTTACCGATACTAACGGTTACCGATACTGTTACCGATACTTACTGATACCGATACTTACTGTTAGCGATACTGTCACCGATACTTACTGTTACCGATACTTACTGTTATCGATACTTACTGTTACCGATACTTACTGTTAACGATACTAACTGTTAACGATACTAACTGTTATCAATACTTACTATTATCGATATTTACTATTAACGATATTAACTGTTACCGATACTTACTATTACCAATATTTACTGTTAGTGGTACTTACAGATGGCGATACTTACTGTTAACGATATTAACTGTTACTGATACTTTCTGTTACCGATAATTACTGTTACCGATACTTAATGTTACCGATAATTACTGTTACCGATACTTACTGTTAACGATATTAACTGTTACCGATACTTACTGTTACCGATACTAACTGTCATCGATACTTACTGTTACCGATACTTACTGTTATCGATACTTACTGTTACCGATACTTACTGTTAACGATACTAACTGTTATCAATACTTACTGTTATCGATATTTACTATTAACGATATTAACTGTTACCGATACTTACTCTTACCAATATTTACTGTTAGCGGTACTTACAGTTGGCGATACTTACTGTTAACGATACTAACTGTTATCAATACTTACTGTTATCGATATTTACTATTAACGATATTAACTGTTACCGATATTTTTCTTCCGATACATTTAATGAGTAAAGTATCGATTCTGTTCTTTCGATACCACATCCCTAGGTACGAGTAGACAACATCTATGGGTTATAAAATACATAATATTGGGTTTTGAAATATTATTAAATTATTTGAGAACCCGTCTTATTTTAAATTTGAAGTATTTACTGAAAATTATACCGGAGAAGTTGAAAATTAATTTTGCCTTACTCACCTATTTGATATAATTGTTGGAATTGTAGTTCAGTCTGAGCAGAGAAATATACGTTGTTAAAAATGTTTTTCAACTTGACAGTACATACGATCTGGACGAATGTGTTAATTTAAGATGTTATAACCGTACAATTATAGATTTAAATATATCTCGGCTTGTCCTTTCCAACGATTTACCTGAATGTGACATATATTACATTCTTCGGTAAGATAATCATGACTTAGGGTCCGGCCAGACTGACAAGTAAGCGCGTGATTAGTAGATAGTTCTCGATAGTTGTTGACGAGGCAAAGGTTCGAATCTTGGCTCAGTTAACTGAGGGTGGTTTTTGACAAGTGATTTATTGTTGTGTTTTTCCCATTCTCTCTCCACGCTAATGGTGGTTATTATTTGTAAAGGGCTACTTTGATTATAATATTGAAGTATTTTAACATATCAGTTTTACATATATATACATATATATACATATATATAGGTATGGTGTATGAGCTTACCAATTAAATTAGGCCGTCAGTATTATTATTATTATTATTATTATTATTATTATTAGCACCGCGTCCTACTACCCGTTCGGGTTATACTCACTTACGCTAATGTGTAATGGTAGGGTGATTGTGAGATGAAATAGAGGACCTACAGTTTAACGTGGAATCCGAACCACGGTGGGAGGCCTGGCATTCCCCACATTCACAAGATGTCTTGTCAGAGGTGAAGGAAGGGTTTGNACATTCACAAGATGTCTTGTCAGAGGTGAAGGAAGGGTTTGGTAATCAGATAAATCTTTGCCGGGACCGAGGATTGAAACCCGGACCTCCAGCACAGAAGTCCGACACCTTACCCCCTAGACCACCAGGTCACCTACTAGGCCGTCAGTAGCAAGTGTGCTAAACCTATCTATAGTAATAAAAATGTCAAAATGAGAAGTTTCCCTAGCAGTCAATTAACCAACATACAATATTATTGCCTAGCGCCTGTAAACTAGACTGTACCGGCTCGAGCGTTCGCCCGCTTGGAAAATAGAACCAGCCTATCTTGTAAGCGCGCTCGCTCAGTCACTCGCACTCACGCTCTAGTCTGGCTGTCCCCTTAGAGGTATATCCCTTATTCCCTGTGTTTCATCGCCCAAAGATGAATTTGAAAAAAAATAATAAAAAAAATGGCTTAATGTCCTCCGCTTCATGAGTTTGAAGCGTCTGACCAAGTGGGAAGAATAAGGCTTCATTTTGGTGTGTCGGTGGTTTGAAACGAATGTAATGGAACTTTGTGAGGATGTTGCCCAAGTCGAGAGAGAGTGAACGGTGGTGAAAATAGTCCGGGGAACGGCTCCGGTAGTTGGGAGAGGGTCCTTTCACTCACGGGAACGGGCTCTCACTTGTCCAATGGAAGAGAAGTGGAAGGCCAGACAAAAAGATGCTTAGCGCCGACAGAAATGTCAGTTGAAGACCCGACTTTTGAAACTCCTTCCGAACAAAGGTGTGCTTAGAAGTGTGTGAGTGTGTGTGAAGTGGGGGTTCCATTGAGGATGTCCATGCGAGAGACGCACACGTGTGTGAGATGTAATGAGATGATTGTCACGAACGGTCCACACGGACCAGTCGGGCTTTACAGACCGTGTTTTAGAACAATTGGCAGTTTTACGTGAATGTCTTATTCAACAAGAAATAGTTGATTAAACATAATTTTATGAGGAGAGAAAAATTCATCAGAATTGTATTATACATTTAATGAGCTTAAAATAACCAATAAAATTAATTAAATCCATGGTAAAAAGAATTAAAATAAATTGCCGTGTTTCATTTATTGAACTTTTTTTTCCTAACATTATAGTTAAAAAAATTAAATACTTTTATAAAACTAAGACTCATACAAGCTTTTATCAAATATATTTTTTATCAGAAAAAAACAAAAGTTCAGTTAATACAATTATGTTTACATATTGGATATTAAACTTATTTTTAATTTTCACCAATATAAGATAGACACCTTTTAGAATATAAAATAGTGATTAAAATGATCTTAAATCTAGAGAGAGACAAAGGGAGAGTATAACAGGCCGACACTGGCCTGAATAGCGAGGGTAGAAGCTACAATCATTTTAAAAACACATCCCACAATAAAGCCGGTCAGGATTCGATCCTAGAGTGAGTTCTGAGATATTCACATGACCCAACCATGCTCGTTACTATCTAAGATTCAAGACTAACTTAAACAATACACAGAGTGTTCGGAAACTCACACCCCAAACTGCACATATAGCTCGTTTGAACCAAAAGTAATACAGAATCCTTGTACACATATCCAGAAAACTATGTTAAACAATATAC